>CAEFZY010035500.1:0-19721 GCA_903066815.1 Brachyrhaphis roseni
GCAGAACCCTCAAGCTCCCAGGCCTCTGGTAGAGGACCCGAGCTAAGAGGAAGAAACACCACCCGCGGTGGGTGAGAAGGGAATATTTTTTTTTATATATATATATTTATACTCATCCATCCATCGATCCATCTATATCTACTTGTCTTTGAGGGGTCGTGAAGAGGATGGTGCTGATGGGGTACACCATGGGCAGGTTGCCAGTCCTTCACAAAGTGCTGGGTATTCTTACATAAGTTTCTGTAAGGAATTTGAATAATAAACTTAACTTGATTGATAAAAAGGAATGTATGGATTTGCATTTTCTTTGTAAAGTGCTTTTTGTGCTATAAATCAGTGCCCTATGTATTCAATTGAAAAGGGAAACACAGGAAAAACTGTAACTAACAGAGCATGCCCAAACAGAAGAAATACTAGAACTTTGAGATAAAAGAGAAAAAACAACAATCTCAAAACAGGTGTAAGATGGGAAATAGAAAACAGAAAAAACAACAACAAAAAAATTAAACTAAATTTTAAGTACTAAACAAAAGCAGAAATGAAAAACAGCAACAGAGCACAAAATAGAAGCTCCAAGGATCAAGAGACACTTAGTGAAAATTACTCCGGCCACACCTACATACTCTTAAGCATTGTTTTTGCAGAAGAAATGATGTGGAAGTAATTTGTTGTTGGAGAGAAAATTAGAGTCCACTCTTTGACAGGTGAATCAATGTGGAGTTCGGGTAACCCCTTAAGCCTCTTGCACCATCTGCCCCCTCCTAACCCATAGTATTTTTAGTATTTATCATCTATCTTTGGTCTGTCTTTGGATTTCTGACAAGTCCATTAAGCAGCAGACACATTAATGGCTCTCTGCTGATGATGGAGAATCTCTTGTCTGATGAGAAAGGTGAAAAAGACTAAAAGTATAATGCATTAAACTTTGAGTCTGTATTGACTCACAAATGTCTGGATGAGGTGACCAAGCACTATCATTAAGAAAAAAAAAATCCAGAATCTTAAGAGATCATGTACATAATATTTTATTAGTGATACACTTGAGTTGATTTATTTCCTTAAGATTACAAAGAACAAAAAGTTGAGTTTGTTGTTGGAAAAATAACCATTCTTTACTATGAAACCCAACGGTCATTTTAGGTTCATATTTTTCTCTTATTTCACCAGTAAGCACTTTCCCAAATGCCATTTTAAACTGTAACAGAATGGTCTTCTGTCAAGAAAAGCTAATGTAATAATTATTCCTGGATACAGATCATGGAAATGGGCTGCAAAGAAAAGACTGAATCACAAAAAGTAAAAGAGAACGAGTGTGTTCTAGATACAGGAAAGCACAAAAGAAAGCAAAATAAGGAAACCTATCGTGTGGCAGGAGCCAAGAGTGATGGCCAAGTACTTTCCACTAAAGATAACAAAACCACCTCAGCAAGATTACCGGCCTTAGTGATGGGCTGTAGGCCCAGGTAGAGATTAAAACTGGCATTCAAATCTTTCTGGGATTTTGTCCCAGTGCTAATTCTTACAGAATGAGATCGCTATAGGAGGACAGAGTGGAAACCAGACTGTCTGTCCAATGATCACAACGTGATAAGGTAATCTGGTTTTCATGGCTTCCACATGCAAAAAAAACTCCACCATAGTTAATACCTTCCAAAGGTTACCCCTGCTGCCACATTATATCAAGAAACAGCGGATGTGAAATTAATTATTCACGATGAAGTACATATACAGTAACGTTAAGATTTTCTTTTTTCTTTGTTTTGGTAACACTAGTACATTTGCAGGGCCTTATTCAAGTACAGACTCCTTGCAACCATTGCCCAAGAAATGCCAAATATTTAAGAATTCAAGGTTTACACAGCACTCCTAACACAAGAACACATAATCCATTGGCTTACATTCACCGCTTTACCCTAATCTTCAATGATCAGAACGAAAATCATAATCATTTTATCCTAAACCTACCCAAACCATAATTCAACAGCTATCCCTATGTCCCCACAGGATTCACAATTCTGTCCAAGCTAAGAATAAAATGTACACGATTTTAATGAGAGTTGTGTGCAGCGCTCCATCTGGGTGGCATTTTTGTCAGTCAGTACTGACTGAGCTTCACATTCGATTCTGTTTTTTATTTGTTTGTGTTTGCTTTCATAGAGATGTTAAGTACTTTTTCAATGTGTTAAGCCACAAAACACAAGTTTACACTTTAGTGTCAGTAGATTACTGTTCTATGATTGAATGGGAACCACAGACTTACTGGACTTTCTGAGGAATGACAGACAGCATGATTTGGCAAACTAAAGAAAGCCAACTGAGCACATCAACAGTTGCTTTGCATGTATGTTTTTAAGGTTTTTAGTTAAAATAAGGTCTTCAAGTAGGCAAAATGGCTCACAGCCAATATTATGCCTAGCATTTATTGTTTATTGGCTGTCAGCAACACATGTTTGCAGTTCAGCCGGTAATCAGTTCACGTAACCTGACTTCCTACTGATTTGGCTCCAAAAAGTCAAACATGTTTTTCTGACTGTGACTGAGTTTGGGTCGGATCTGTTCCCCTCACACAATTGTAAACAATCTTCACCTCTTCTCACACTAACAGATTTTTGTGCTGACTTGCCATGCCGACTGACTACAGCTACTGCAAACCAAGTCAGACTTTTTCCAACAAGGAATTGGAGCTAAAATCAGTCAAAAAAAATAAAATCCTGTATCATTTCTCCTTTTAAGTGATATTCCTTGGAGAAAAATAAGCTTGATTTCACATTTGTTTTCTGAATGCATGTAGGGGTGGGTGTATTTGTATTGAGCCTAAAAAATAGATATTTTTAAGTGTCAGGAAACATCTAAACCCACACTGAGGTTGCTAAGATAAATGTTTTTGATTATAAAATTTAATCTGCTCATAAAACTGATATAACGATGACTTCTAGAAATTAAGAACAGCTCAACCCAGTTAGCAGATAGCTGCTCCACAGGAATATGTCCATGTTTAGAAAACACAAAGAAACTTTATACTAACAATTTGTGATTTTATACACATTTGACCTAATATTATATTAGCATAATATATTATTCTTGTCTAATACAGTACCAGGAATGAGTGCTTTGCAAGTATGTTAGAATAATGTAAGCTACAGCAAGAGTTCAAATGTTCAAATATTGCTTACACAGAACCTTTCCAGATACATTTTAAAAATTTTATGTGTTCAAATTGTGAGCATGCATAGAAATGAAATCATAAATACACTTATATTCAAGTCAAAGCCATTAGGTTCTAGATCAACAACCATGACTCAGAGGAAGCAAACAATGCGGGTCTTTGGCTGATGCTCTATTTCCAGGACTGTTCTTTTTATGCAGAATAAACTGTTGCCTTCTAGTTAGTTGCTTGTGAAATTGATTGTGTTTTGGCATGTTTTTCCATGCAAACTTGTTGGTTTGTCACTTGGCTGACAAAGTCTGAAACTCTTCCCTTCCTAGAATTTAAAGGCTGGGAGCACCTGGTCCTTGGGCTCCAAAGTTATCCCCTTCAATCTCTGCTCTTTGCTTCAGTAAGCACATTATATGGCTGCAAAGGGACCCTGGCTTTCTGAAGTAGGGTGAGCAATTGGATTTGATCTTCCTGTTTAAGTTCAGTTCTTAACACAAAATTACTTTGAATAGGGGTTTTCATTAAATGTCCTGTAAGACTCTAGACATTTCAATCAGTTATTGTTAAAAAGTAAATAAATTAAACCTTGGAAGGGCACAAACAGAGCGCGCTTTAATGTTGTGCCATCT
Source organism: Brachyrhaphis roseni (assembly GCA_903066815.1). Lineage (NCBI taxonomy): Eukaryota > Metazoa > Chordata > Actinopteri > Cyprinodontiformes > Poeciliidae > Brachyrhaphis > Brachyrhaphis roseni. Next base: position 3,787 of record CAEFZY010035500.1, read on the forward strand.
GTGCTTTTTGCCAAAGGGAGACTCCTATATTCACACTTCTGTGATTTCAAATGCATCCCAGTCCAAGGTGAATGACACTTACACAGTGGCAGTGCAGCATGTTCAGAGAGCCATGGCTAAGTGTCTGACAGTTGGTGCAGATACGATACGACATGACCCGACTGAGAATACATTTTTAAACATCAAGAGGGTTTTTACCAATGAATCTCTTTTTATGGTTGAATTTTTCCTTCAAAAAAGTAAGGAAAAATAATAACAAATTACTAAATTATGAAGATAAGAAAAAAACCACAGGTACATACAAATCTAAATTTCATGAGGTTTTTTTGATTAATAAACTAGTAGTAATAAACGGCAGATTATTACAACTGATCTGATCTGTAAAAGTTTTAAGGCTCGGGGTATTTAGGCTAATTTATATCACCATCATCCTGACATGTAGACTTCATATAGATTCCAATGTATGTTTGTTTTTCTTTGTCCAGTTCAACGTGGTTCAACACCAAGTCAGTCAGGTGTCTAGGTTTATTTGACTGCTCATATTAGTTTTGTTATAATTTGTTAAAAGCAACAGCGTTTGTTTTTTTTAATAATAATAATAATTGTTTCTGTGTGGATGGGCTCTCAGATACCTGTGATTGGATTAGGACAGTTTGTTACTGAGATCCAGCAATGCTGAAGATTTAACTTGGATTTTCTGACATGCGGGTATTATTTATTTCATGAGCTTTACATGACTTCTCTGTCCACTCTTTCTTTATCTTTCTGAGTCCAACACTGCTCACCATTTCCACTGATGCATAATTCAGCAAGAAAATAATTATACTGGCAGTTGGCACAAAGAAATTTCCTCCCAGCCTTGTTGCAGCAGCTCCTTTTGCTCTTGACACCTCAGATTTTCCTGCTGCTGGGCACTGTACAACACCATGCAAATTAAACCATGTCACTATTAATGATCTACTCCTTAAACTGAAATATAACTGCTGTCAGTATTATGTAGATGAATACTAACTTCTCAAACCATGGAATAAAATTAGAATGGATATTTTCACCTCAGAATTGTAATCACTATGATTGTAGAAGTTAAAAATGGTGGTGGTTATTATTATCTTAATTGTCCTTTTGAAGACTCCAAATTGCAGCAAGAAAAAAAAGGGGATGAATTCTTCTTGAAAATTTCCATTTATATTTGGTTATTTAACACAATCACATGTTAGTCTTGTTTTGGTACCTCAAATGACAGAATATTCTGTCACAGTGCAAAGCATTCTTTAATCAGAGAACCCCTGGAGCTTACCACACAACAGATACATTCAAGGTTCACAGTCTTTATAGTGGGGCCGCTTGTTTAGATTTGCTTCAGGCAACAATTTTGAAGCACTTCTCATACTTTGTAAATGCACCATTGCTGTTTATCACATTGTGTTATTTATATGTTTAAAAAAGACTAACATAGCAAAATGAAATTTGTTTTTTATTAATGTTATGTAAATTACAGACAGACCATTGATAAGACATCATCAATTATTAAATGGTGAACAGTTAGTACTGAAAACTAACTATCTCACTTCCAAAGATTTGAGTTTGATAAATAAGTTATTAAAATGTGAATATAATTAGAGTTGTAAATTTCAAAGCAGCATTGCCTCAAGATTTGTTGCTGCCCTCCTGCTGAGATTGTGCAGCATCACTGCTCTCTGTGTGTTTCAGTTTCAGTTGGTGTGTCAAAATCAAAAAGAGATATTTCTCATATGTTGCAGACTTCATAAAGATTATTTAATTAACTAATCACTTTGCATTTTTCTGTGCTGCAATTTTAGAAATTTAGTTTCCTTCATTAGTCAATATCAAATGAAACAGATTTCATTTGACTTAATTTTACCCATCATTGTTTCAAGTAAAGAAGTATTTTCACTCAACAGGAAGATGTAAAAAAAAATTATGAATATTGTGTGTTATGTGGAAGAATAATTATTAATCAGCAAACATAACCGAATTTCTGACACTTACCCGAAGAGAAGTAAAGCAGATTACTAAATTCAGCTTACTGTTTTATTATCAACTGGTGACACGCAGTTAGATGATAGTCATTGTAGCAATAACATACACCTCTATTTAATGGGTAAAATTGATGGAAAAAATAAAATAGTAATAATAATAATGCTAATAATAAATTGTAGCTAAAGTTTCATTCGTCAGAGTTGATCTGATAAATGAAAAATATTTTGTTTTTCACTGTGATTGTAACACCATACCTTCAAATACCCCTACATGTTATAAGTGACTAGAGCACAAAAAGTAAAACAGTGATCTCACATTTGAAGTGAAATCTTTGTTTTACAGTAAATGGGTTCAATAAAATAAAATCTTAGTTATTTTTGCATTACATTAGTTGCAACAATCAAATAACAATTTAATAATTCTTTAATTTATTTTCAGAGCTGAAACTTGTTTGTGCTGCTGCACAGGAAAAAAAAAATCCAAAAAGTAAATGTATAGAATGATGAATTCAACCATCTGACAAGAATGGGAATACATGGGCTTGTGGTTGACTTTGGAGGTTAATTGTTTATTTGCCTCGGTGACTAAAGTCTCTTCAGATTATTGTTATCTGGAGTGAAAGAAAATTCAGCAGTCAAGACCTCTGCTATTTGCTGGCTGGCCATACTGCAATGTCTTCAAATGGATGCTATTAGAGGAGCAGTGATACTCTGAGACACCGGAGGCAGTGGCAAATGTGACATGAAAAGAGTGTGCTGCTTTCAAGTTTTGGCAAAGAGATTTTGACTGGGTTTAGACCTGCAGGCTCAAAGTAATGATGTGATGAGTGTGACAATTGTCAGTTTGAGCAATGATGTTTTGCTTGCCAAAGATTGCCACTGTTTAGCACTTTATATAAGAGATCCATAACCACTGACCCAAAGACAATTTTACTGATTTAAGCTTCAATGCGGAACTATTATGGATTTAAGTTTAAAAATATAATTATAAAGGCAACGCTACTTTATCTTCGGATAAATAAAATATAAGCTTAAGGTGCCCATCCTGTTGGAAGGTAAAGCTCTGTCAAAATCCCGAGACTTTTTTGTCTGTCTGTAACATGTTTTTTCCCTGTATTCAGCTCCATCCATCTTCGTAGAAGCCTGATCAGTTTCCCTTTAACTGCTGCGAAAAGGTCCCCACCTTTTGCACTGAATGAAACTCAGGTTTAAAAGAGTAAAAGGGGGTAAATGCATTTTAACAGTGGTCATGTCAGATATTTATAAAAAAGACTTAAAACCTCATATTATTCTTCGCTACTACGCACAACTTAGAGTATGTCTCTTCTGTAAAACCTTAACGAAATACAATTAAAGTTGTGATTGTAATAAAAAATGGCTTAGGAAGTATAATTACTTTTGGATTTCACTGCATATATTTAGAAATTGAAACCAGCAGTCAAATTAGTCAGAATGTTGAACAAAAAAGCTTGTTGGCTTTAAAACAGCCTCATAACCCTGTTGGATGTCACGCCAAATTCATACTTCGCCTCGACAGTGTCACATTATCAGCAGATCACTTGAATCCAATTAATCCTGGTAATACCCAAATAAAACCCTCCTGCTATTTCATCTAATGAACACAACCCATTCCGCTCCATCCTCTACTGTGTTATCATGACAACAAGTCCCTGTCCAATACTGCCAACTGCTTTGCTACCATCAGCTCTGGTTCATTTTAGGCTCCCATGCCTCCCTCAAAGCCTGCAATGGGGATGGGATCAAAATAATCTAGAGCCTTACTTTTTTTTGTGTGTGAAGAGTAAGTCTTGATTTTGTTCAAACTGACAAAATCCAGAATAATTCCCCTGTCTCTGAGCACTACTTGAAGATGATTAAGGTTATTCTTGGTGCCAGAGGCTTGCTTAAATCACAAAGTTTCCAGACGGTTTAAACCTTCTTCTTCTAGTCTCCTTCCCTAGATGGTAGATGAGCTTATTAAGCAAAATGGCATTAACTTTGCTTGCTCCATGTGTCTGTATGGCCAGATTAGAGGATACTTGTCTTGTTGCAGAAAATGGGCTTAGATGCCAAGTGTCTTGTTACCATAGAATGAGCTAACAGGCATCATCACAATCTTTCAACAGAACAACCTTATTTTTAAAGAAAGCAAGGCCATTTTATTAGCAGAGAAAAACATGGTTTTATTGTTGAAATGTGCGAAATAAAAGTCCTCAAAAGACCTTGAAATTAAATTAAACTCTCTACTGTCTTTACTGGTAAATCAGCCAAAGATGAGGATCTGTATTTTTGCACAGTTGACACATCTGAGACTAATCACAAACTAACAAATCATCCATTGGCTTCCTAAAAGAAGAAAAAAATGTCAAAGTAGGTCTTCAGGATTACTTTCAGAGTGCTAGCTGTGGTGTGTGAGTTATTTAAGGTTTGTTCTGCCTGGATGGAGTAAAAGCTTTTTACAGGGACATATCCTTTCCATTAATACATGACTATGACCAAGAATATCTAAGGACACTGAAGACAGTCTGTTCTTGTGTCATCTTTATTAGCATCTTTAGGATCTTTAAGAGTTGCACTGAAAGAACGGCTGCTTTTTGAGTCTTGAAAAATGTATATGAAGCTTCCTTCATATTTTATTAAGACTGAATAACTAAAGACTGAGTAACTGTCTTGTGTTTATTTCACTCTGCATCTCATCAGTATCAGTGCAAGGTAATTTTATTAAACACACCAATTGAAGACATTTTACGTGCATAATTTAGTATCACATTCACAATCCATCTGGCTGGTCCTCGACTTACTCTCTATTGCCTCAAGTCACCCTCGTTCAACTCTGCTCTTTTCTCATGGTCTTCTCCTTGCAGTGTTGCACAGGCCTCAGCTTTGCACTGTCAGCTTAAAGCAGGATCACACATGACTGTCATTGTGAAGATGTGATCAAAGCAGCCTGCACCAGACCAAGATGTACCATGCCAAATTCATACCTTCATACTTTACAATTAGTAACAGCAAGGGTATTCCAAATCTACACATTTATAATACAATGGAATCTCAGCATAATGAAGGCTGCCGATCTTTAAGGCAACCTCTTTTCTGTATATCAAACAAATGTGTGTAAAAATAGGTGGGAGCCATTTACAGTTAACAAGGTTGACAAGTTTGGCCTTACAATTATTGTTTCTGCTTTTACTTGATAAAGCTTCAGATTTTAACAGCATGGCAAGTATCAAATTTGTGTAATCCACTGGTTCAATATCAAATTGTCTTTTCGCCTATGTTAACACGATGATAACCAGAGTGAATACAGGAGTTTCCAATTGATGAATTTGACAACATAGGGTGGGGCAAGATGACCCCAAAAACCAAAACTTCATGCTTCAATCTAAAGAAATTTGAAGAAAAACAAGAAACATAATGACAAACAATTTGTATGACTTAGGAGCAGCAAAACCCAGTGACACCCATTATCCATAAAATTGGTGAACATTCCCATGAGTGACAAGCCTATCATTGACTTCAAGAGTGGATCGTCCATGGCATCCTAGACAAGAGCTTCAAAACTCTGCACTTATCTCGTGCCTCAGTTGTCTTGAGTTTGATTCCACTTCAAGAAAGAGACGGTATCCATGGGGAACCAAAACAAACAACCAAAAAAAAAAAATCATCTTTATGATTTCCAAGACCTTTGGGAAGATATATTGTGTACTGACCAGACTGACATGGAACTTTCTGAAAGATTTTTGTCTGATATATGGTATAAAACAAATAGTATTTCAGAAAATGAACATCACACTGTCAGTCCATGAATGTGGTGGTAGTGAGGGGGTTTGAACCTGAATAACTTGCCATAACTGATCAAACCTTTTTAATACTGCTGTTTACTGAAGACTGATTAGCAGTAAGAAGAATTTGACAAAAAATATGAACGTGAAAGACTTAAATAGTACAAACATCTCTTGTGTCTCAGTTACTGTAAGTCATGACTGTCGAGAGTCTTCCCGGTTGTGGGTTTATTTTCAGACATTTTTTATTAGATTTTCCATTGATTTTGTTGCTGCCGTCTTTTCAATGTGTTAAACATGCTTCTATCGGAGCAATTTGTTCAGACACTCAATTAAAGTCTCACTTGACTTTATACTACTTTGGTGAGTCCTGCTTCAGTCTGTCTTCCAAATGCACTTATTGGTATACTAGCAACTGCATTTTATTTTATTGGAGCATTATAGCCTGTAATACATAAACAGACCCAACATACTGTAATCTCGGGTTTGCAATGTAGACTCTGGTGTTCTATCTTTAATTTTTAAAATTAGTCCTGAGACGTGACTGTTGTCACAGATATGGAAAAAGGTGACAAATCTCTGTTGCTAATATGTACTCCTAAGCTGTTGATAGTAAGTGTATTTCATTTGGAATGACTTACAATTGAGAACTGTGACAATATAAGTTTTGACCGACAGCTCATATATGAGTTAAATTGTTGTTGTTTTTTTTTTGTTGTTGTTTTTAATCCCACTCTGTGAATTACCTAATGTACATTCCATCATCTTTCAAAAGGTTTTCCCTGTTGGAAATAGTTGCAGATGGTGTGGTTCTTAAATAAATTTGTCCCAGATGTTCATCCATGTGGATAATTCTCATGTGAACACTCCAATGTCATTTAGCATTGAAAAGAGACGCACTTTGCATGATAAGTTGTGTGGAGACTGCCAAACACCAGATTAAGGTTGTCTGGAAAATGCCATGTGTGCATCTGATTTGCCTGCTATGATTGTCATCTCAAAAGTCAAAGATCTGGATGTTTTTAATTTTACCACTGGGACTAACAATAAAAGTTGCAACCTTTATTTTGACAAAACAAGTTTTGATACAGTAAAAGTGCCCCATTCAAGTTGGTGTAGCATTATTATGCGTTGGAAGATCAGCATTTTGGTACACCAGACTCCAAAACAGTATGCCTGGGCTGGTTTACTCCAAAAGTATTCCTATATTGTTAAAAAGGGGAACAGAGAGTGTTATAACTGCAGAAAAATTACAGCCTCAAAAGATAAAGACAGTGCCAGGGTGGAGGATAGACGTGGTTGTTTAAAATTGCAGAAACATGCAACAATGTGGTCTTTATCTTGACAGTGAAGCTCTCTAAATTCTTATGGATATGCATGGGGGTTACCTCATCCAATCATCATGTCTTTTATGTACTTGTAAAACGCTTACAGTCATGTCCCTTGTGGCATTGGAGGGGGCTTAAGGGATTTGGAATACCAGGACCCTCTCACTTGAATCAAAGCTTAGTTTGCATTGTCAGCTGCGGATTGCCTTCTGGTCAAGTCTGGTCCCTATTGTTCATTATATTTATGAACAGACTTTCCAGACACAACCAGGGAGTAAAGCCTTTCTGCTTTGTTGAGCTTTGCTTTCTACAGAAGATGTAGTCCTTTAAATTTCTTTAAGCAGACTTGATATGCACTATGCCCGGTTGCAATCTATAATGAACAAGTTAGGGTACTGAATAGGTTCCTCCAAATCTGAACCCAGTTTCCTCAGCAGGAAAAGGGTGAATTATGTTCTCCATGATTGAGCTTCTGCCTCAAGTGAAGTACTTGACCTCTCCCTAGGTCTTCAGAACAAAGTGGATAATTAGCAACAATGCAGACACAGCATCAGGCAAAAGCCAAAGCTGATGGTCAATACATTTCAATGCTCCATCCAGTGGTTATAACCTACCAACAACTCGAATGAAATTGCATGTATAACCTTTCAAAATGAGCTCCTTATAAATCATCTTTTGGAAAACAGTATTTGGCTGTGGGATTTGGGAATAAGTAAAAAAGCAAGAGTTGTAGGTCCTCTACATAAAATAGTGGTAGGGGAATCTAGCAAGGATGCCTTCCAGACAATTTGAGAGCCAGGATTCTGAGCATGTTCCTTTGAAAGGATGCCTAAGGGTAGAACCAGGAAGTGGTGAAAAGATTATATCTTAGGGACGTTTTGTTGTGTTTTTTTTTTTCCCTGAAGGAGCTAGGAGAGATGTCTGGGGACATGTTTGGGGGTCTGAAGTGAAAGAGGACCCCCTTTCACTTCAGGGGGGTCCTCTTGAAGTGAAAGAGGACTATTGAAGTCCTTTTGAATAACCCAATAAATAGATTATTCAACCTATTTATTGGTTGAATAAATAGATGGATGAAGGGCTAGTTTGTAAGTATTTCTAAACAGGTTTGTTTTAACAAAGAATATATATATGCATTTATCACTCATAAATCAAACTTTTGCAAGGATTTAATATTGACATTTGATTTATATTTTAATATGCATATGAAGTCACTTTGTAATTTTTTTCTCTGTAAGCACTATTAGTTTTTGGTTATTGCTTTGCAAAATAATTTTAAATAACTCATTGTGTGAATTAGAAATCCGCTTTGATTGTTTAATTTCTTTTTCAGAGCCTGGCTTAGTCATCATTAAGCTGTAACAAATTCCTTTGGTTGGTGTGCTTGATATTAAGCATCTTAAGAATCTGTCAGATCAGTGCAAAAAGCACATCTCATTAGACTATATAGATTACCCCTTAAATATGATAACATAATTTAAAACAAAGTTCCAACCCCACTTGCAGGGTTTCTCAGCAGAACAGAGCAGAGCAGACGTAGCTATCCCCAACAGGAGAAGGCTTTTCGTGTGTCCTGCAAAGAGTCAGCTGCTCATTCAGGAGCAGCAAACAAGAGTTCCCAGTTAACACAAAGTGTTTTCAGTCTAACTGACACACACATAAAAACAAACATTGCTAATAATAGGGCTAGCTAAAAATAAAGAGGGCACAAATCCAAGATTTATTTAAGGCTGGGCACTTTTACCACAAATCACTACACTAATGGGAAATTTTTGTGTTTCAGTCAAATTGTCCAAGTGAAACCACACAGTACACGTAACATGCAATAACAAAGCTCCACCTTCCTGCACCAGTGTTAATTTTAGCAGGAGAATCCTGACAACTGAGCCATACCCAACACAAAGAGGGCAGGAAATTATTTGTGCAAATAGGACCCTATAAAAAGAAAAACTAATAAAGGGGGCTTAGTGAAGCAAGCTCCATTTTACAGTACATTACACACAGAGACAGTGACAGAGAGAGCAGAGGTGATAGCACTAAGGAAGGCAATTGTGTTGTCGATGAATGTACCCGACTTTCTTACTTCATCATTTATCTTCTTTCAAATGGTGCACAACTTGTACTCTTGCAGGCTCTACCAGTAGCCTAAGTATGTCTCAAGAGGTTCCTTAGTTCTCTTTTGATAAGAGGCAATGAGCAATGAAGTATACCTTCATTTGTTCTTGATTGGTTGTCCAACAAAAGTAAAATGCAGTTTTATGAAGCTTATGAAGAGTTGTTATCTTCATGTAGAAGAGCTACGTTTCCTATTAATATATTTCATCATCATTTTTAAGAAAACAGTTGAGACAAAATCTAGACCTTGGAATTTAAGTAAAAAAAAACTGTTTATACATGTGCCTAAATACAAAAACAAACCTTGACTTATTCATTCACTTACAGCTTTACCTCTGTAAGCAACTCTGGTTGATTAATGGGAGTATCCGGTCTGTCCTGCAGAGGAGATAAGCAGCGAATCTCTGCTCCACAAGCCCTTCACCATGACCTTGAGAGAATACTGCACATGGAAATAAACCCAGAGTTGCTATTAGCTCAGCTCTCTCTCATTTGGCCTAGCTCCAGTGTCAGACCTACTGTCTGGCCAAATTCACATTTTACAGCCTCAATAACTACTTATTGAGGAGTGGTGATGTAGATATGATCTATTTTAGAGTAGAGCCAAACCAACAAAAATATTTTAAGTAGAATTTAATGTCTCCATCGAGTCTCCTTCACAACCCTCTGGGGATGCTTTCTGAGAACAATGTATCTCAATACAGTCTTCTTTGTTTCACTCTGAAAAGTGTACATGAAATGCATTTCAAATGAGCATAGGCTTTACATTTATGGGGGTTGTAGATGTTTTGTAACTTTTCTCTTATGCTATATTCACAGTTTTGGAAGAACAGCTTACAACAGCTGGTCAGTTTCTCTGAGCTCACTGTGACTGCCTACTGTCCCCCTACCTCTCATGCTGTTCCTTGAAACACGATACAGGCTGAAAATGTGACCAGCTGATGATTGACTTAAGTACCACCTCTATTGTCGTGTAAGTTTTACGTTCCACTTGTGCGCCTCAGCACAAGAGCAACGGGCTTTTCTCCAGGGCAAAAGGAGGACGGGTTACCTTACAGGATTCTGGGGAATCCTGATTTGTGACCTTTTATTGTCCAGCATGATAAAATAAAGAAAAATAGAATTTTCTCTTTTATTTCTAAACATCATAAATATGTGGCTTGAATGTGGCAAGTTAACAAAATAATCAAAACATAGAAAGAAGAAGAAATCAAAACTTTTAAAAGTACAGAATTAAATGGATGGAGTCTTGCTCATTCTTAGTGATGCCTGATACGTTAGTTATGGAAAATGTCTTTTCACCAATCTCATAAAATAAACTTGAAGTGGGCCTGTTAAAAGGACACCTTTTAAATGATCTCATCTCATTTTTGATGGTCTTCTTTCACCTGTTTCTATATTATACATGAGTATTGAGACTCATCTAGCCACTCTATTTTATATAAGCCTGTCATGATTAATCTATCATCAGAATTTAATTTGAAACATGTATCATTCCAGGCTTCGATCAAGATTTTACATGATTCTAGTTTCAAATTCTTTATATTATTTTTTTGTTTTGTTTTGTTTTGTTTTTTCAATTAACACAATTTTAAATTTGGAGTTGAACTGAAGAACTGACTTCATTTAAAACCATTTTGTGGAGTAAGTGAACAGAACATCACAGCTCTGCTGTAATTCGGTTGTTTTAAAGGTTTGCTGCACACCGTGGCACAATTCTGCTGGCTTCCAACAGCAGTGACTGAAAGGTCAGTCTGTCTGTTCGTGTCACAGCATGGTAGAGGAGCTGTAAGGTAATATCACTTGAACAAGCTGTTTTTCACACATTACACACGCGAAAGTGTAAGGCCTTATTAACCAATGAATAAATAGACAAGACTAGAGAGCAGTAAATGTTAATATGTGCTAGGTTAACAGACCCACCATGTTGTCCTGCCATGAAAAAAAGATCAAATTATAGATTGAACCTCTTGTTTTTGCTACAAACTATGCAACACAAGGCAAAGGAAAACCAATTTTTGAAAACAACCTTGTGTTATATTTATTATTTCCAACAACTAAGTTTGGAATGCTATAAAAATGTTCTCTAGCAAGTTGCAGGTATGCACTTCTATTAAAAAGTAAGCCCAAAGCCCTGCAAACAGGTAGCCAGACACAGCCATCTTGTCATTTTTTGTCACAAAGAACCTTTTGCTCACCGAAGGAATCCTCAGCTTGCTGCGGCTGCTATTGCTGTTCTTGCACAGCGAGCAAAAGGTCATGAAAAAAGACAATATTCACACAGTTTGTTCTCGTACATGCTGGGAATTCTGCTTGGAATCAGCCAGTAACATCTCGGTTACAGCTTTCCAGATCAATGCACAGTTTAGTCAGAACCTGTTATCACTGTGAGACCTTTGTGTTGTTTTGATTTGTGTCCTTAAGTACTCTGGTACTCATGTTAAATTATTGTGTACAGAGCTTTTTGACTTTGAAAATCAGCACCTTTGCTTTTACCTTAGATTAATTATTTAATCTTATAAAGTCTCTGAAGGTACAACTTAACATACACGTGGACAATCATTAACATAACTAAGGTTACTATTGAAATTAATTGGTCATAAAAATATTTAAAGTCAATTGTATCAAAATTTGTCTTATAAGTGTATGCGTTTGTATGTATGAGGCACAGTAGGAACGTCTTTTATTTTACTTTCCTCAGCTGGGCCCTTGCTAAGATTACGTCACACATTTTTATTGCACATAAGTGCTTTTTTCATAATACTCTGTAGCTTCTTTCCACAGTCGAAAAACATGTGTGTTAAACTGTTTGTGATATTAAGTGTCCTATATGTTCTTGTTAGTTTGTTACGATAGCATAGGGATCATTGTGTCTCTCAAATATGAAGTTATTTTTGTTGTCTGACTAGAAAAAATCTTGTCAATAACTTAATTGCAGAAACTGTATTTAATTTCATTATGACAATAATGGCTTTTTCGTATGACCCGAGAAGTTATAAATGTGTTTACATTATGAGATGTAGCAATATTGAATTACAGTAAACTGCGTAATTGCTCTTAAACCAATGCTCTTTATCACATATATAAATATATTCTTACTCGACCAATATTATAACCAGACTAAACATTAAAAGAAGAATTAATAATAGTTAGAAAATAATAAAACTAAGCAAGAAATTTGCTATTAATCAATCACCAGAACATAATAAATAGAACAGGAAGTGAGTGTCTTACTTCAGTCCGATGTGGACTGTTCTGTTGCTTTTCTACAGGGCCCAGCTTAAATCTTGTTGTGACTTTCTCACACTCCTGACTGATGAACTGGGGGATGAACTGGTTCTGCCAGCCTAGAGATCACTTGAGTTTCAGTTCTCTTTAATGAACTTATAATGTCTGTTTAGAATTATAAAAATATGTGGATCTGTTACTTTGCAAATCCGAGCTCCCTATGCAGAACTGCTAAACTCTGTTTGTTTGTTTTTGATTCAACATGGACAATCATTTCTCCTAAATCCCTTTTCAAACCTTTGAACATTATTTGAGAGTAAAGAGCAGAATGTCAGGGCTAATTTTTCACTTCCACCTTTAACCTATTATTTCATATATCTGTCTAAAAAATATAAAACTCTCTTGAAGTTCTATTTATAATCTCTAAACCTTTTTTATTTTGGAAAGTTTGCGCTCTGAAAGTTTCTGAGTGGCGCAGTTGGTAGCACTGCTGTCTTGCAACAAGAAGGTCTTGAGTTCGATTCCCAGCCTGAGGTTTTTCTTCATGGAGTTTGCATGTTCTTCCTGTGCATGCGTGGGTTCTCTCCGGGTACTCCGGCTTCCTCCCACAGTCCAAAAACATGACTGTTAGGTTAATTGGTCTCTCTAAATTCTCCCTAGGTGTGAGTGTGTGTGCATGGTTGTTTGTACTGTCTGTCTCTGTGTTGCCCTGCAACAGACTGGCGACCTGTCCAGGGTGTACCCGCCTCTCGGCTGGAACGTTAGCTGGAGATAGACACCCCTCCCAACCCCTCTAGGGACAAGGGTGTTAGAAAATGGATGGATGATGGATGAACGTGACCTGATAAGATATTGTTAACATGTTCTTCAAAACATGCTATTGTCAAACATATTTTTGTGAATTTTTCTCAGGCAAAACTAAAACTAGGAAAATGGAGCACATCACCCCAGTTCCAAAGTCCTTGCAACGGCTTCCTGTGGCTCAGAGAACAGGCTTTAAAATATTAGGTACATTTGTAAATAATTGAATGGATTAGCCCCAAAATACATTAAAGATCTGTTGTCGTAGCAACCTTCCAGAACACCCGGGTCTTCTGGTTCAAGTCTATTCTCTATCCTCAAAATCAGAATTAGAACCTGACAGGGAGAAGCAGCATTCAGTTTTTATACTTATCTAATCTGGAACAAAGTTCCAGAAGAGTGCAGAAATGTTGAAAAAAGCTGAAAATTCATTTGTTTAAAGTTGCCTTTGATTAATAACATGTAGAACATCATTAACATTAGTCTGGTTTGAAACCTCATTGTTTTTCCTCACTTTGCAACTGCAATGTGTGCAACTGCAATGTGATGTCTGCAATGTGATGTTTGCACATCACATTGCAAAAGATTATTTTTGTCTTTTGCTTATTTTGTCCCCTTCTTATCATGTGAAGCACTTTAAATTGCCTTGTTGCTGAAAATGTCGTATTCAAATGAAAATGTTTTGCCCTACCTTATCCTGCCATTGATGAGGCCTGGTGCAGAGCAGGTGTGCTGGAGCTCCCTGCTCAGCTCCATCCTCCAGGGAAATCCTGCAGCTCCAGCACAGACAGAAACACCACATAAACACAAACAACCCCAAAAACAACACAGTTACATTGCAGCAAATTTAAGAATCAAAGAAAACAATTTACAGTAAAGATGGACAAATTTTCCCACAAAAAATTATACTTTAGCTGAATGAGCTGTTGCCATGCTCTGTTATATTGGAAAGAAGGGCCCATTTTTGCTCACTTTTCCAAAAGACTCACAGCTCAGCTCAGGCCTCCAGGGTAAACTGTTAATTACAGCATCTTTACACAGGCTGTACACTAAGATATATTAGACATTAAAGTAGGACAGACATTTACAAAGATTTGGTATCTGCATATGCTCACAGCGTTGCATTTGCTTTGATCGTGCAAGAAAAATAGTGCTTTCATAATGCAATGGAACATTATCTCAAATTACTGTGTGTTCATTTAGGCATTAATTATTCTCATTAATTTGAAAAATCCAACATTGTAAAAATATTCTTTTTTTTTTTTGCTTAGTTACAAGAGTCATATGCTTACAGGCTATCATTAAAGCTATTACCAGAGTTTCCACGGATGCCCTCCAGCAGAGATGATGATATTAGAGCTGTCAGAAGCTGACAAAGGAAGGACAGCAATGTCTGCGTCTGGAAAGAGTGTCATAGGGAAGAGGTGAGGAGATGAAAGAGGAATGAGGATCTGAGCAAAGGTACCTTCAGTCAGCCTTAGGCTATTCCTTCTCTGTTCTTGGGCCCTGCCTCTATTATGGACACCTGGACTAGTTGTGTTATATCATCTCTCTCATTAAATTAAGTCCTTATTAAAGCAGTTTTCAGTATTTTAATTTTGTTGGAAAGTATGAAATAAGATTTTCTTCAGAGTAGACTATTTAAGAAAATGGAATGGCTACCTGGCGTTGCCATCTACTACTTTGATCTTAGTTATAAAACAGTGCGGTAAAGTCCTGTTTAGTGTAGTTTTAATGCAGTTTTGGTCCAGTTCTCTAATTGGTAAAAGGTTTATTTCTAAAGAAATCAAGTCACTGACTTTGCACATGGTGACAGTTGACAGCCGCTTCCATCATTTTGCACTCTCTCATAATGTGCATCCATGCGGTGACAGTGGGAAAGAGAACTTTTTAATCGGAAGAAACCTCTGTGAGAACGAAGGTAGGTTGGAGTGATATTCTGCTGCAATCAGATGGGGATTTTACATGTCAGAGCAGAAACACAACATCCACAGAAGCACTGATCCCACAGTACTTTCAGTGATAAAGGAAAATATTAAATAGTTAATGGTAGCAGCAGCTCTTTCATTGACTTCCTCTGGGATAGAAACACAGCTAAACAGAAATGCTTTGAGCCAGTCGAGCCATGAAACAGAGTACATAACAGAATTTCTACCTTCATTTGCAATATTTAATAGAGAAAGCGATTCAAACACAGAAAGATATAGTCGTGTATGTCTTCTAGAACAATAGGCAATAGTTTAGCCAATGGCTCCCTCCAGGAAGGTGTCACAACTATATATTGAACACCTAGACCAGGTGTAGCTTTTATGAAGAGACAGCAAAGAAGGAAAATGTGACTTGCAAAACAGGGAACGTGTGAATGAATGTGATGTAGATTCAAAGAGAGTGAGAATCTTCCTGTAAAGTGCTAATCTTCTTTGTCATGCTCTGTGGGAGAGGTGTTATTTCGATAGGTGTTTGACAGAACTAGCTGAGAGAGACAAATAATTAACATGGATTTATTAGGGAGGACCTCTCTCGACATAATTTTACATTTTGTTCCCAGGATATGACGCACTACAGATCAGTAGCAAATGTGGAAAGGTTGCTGTAGAACTTTCACAGCTCTGGATGACTGCATGTCAACCTCAGATTAGCTGTTTTCTTAACTGTCTGCTCCAGACCCCCAGCAGACAACAGCA
>CAEFZY010035514.1:0-32562 GCA_903066815.1 Brachyrhaphis roseni
ATATATATATATTGTGAGGGGGCATGCAGCGGTATGGGCCGCATTAACGGTAATAGGAAGCAGCAGTTATTTTTAGGTGAAGAACAATAGGTGCCTGCCATACATTACTATGGCAGGCCCCAATAATCTTATTATGCTTCGTGTTCACTAAACTTACTTTCCACTGAGGGAAAAGCGGTTTATATTGTGCTTATACATGACTTATATAATTACTGCTTGTTTTCTTCCCATAGTCTTCTTCATGTGGCTCATTTAATCTGCACCAAACTAAAGTTATAGTTTATCTGCTTGTTTATGGTGATCTACTTTTGTTTTCTAAGGAAACAGATTTAATGAATTTGTTAGCTGTTATGTTTGATAAAACCCATCATTCATCACTGCAGGTCGACTCCAGATGCAGCAGGCACTCCTGGAGCTCCCGGGGGTCCGGAAGGCGAGGGAGGCCCTCCGGCTCCGGCCCCAAACCTGACCAGCAACAGACGACTTCAGCAGACGCAGGCACAGGTGGACGAGGTGAGCAAACACACTTTTAAAGGATCTTAATGTATTGTTTTTCTCATTTCAAGAACCCAAATATAACATCAGCAGCCTACAGCTGCAGCTTAACTTTTAAGAAGTATAAAATTGCAACTGTATCATAAAATTTGAAGACTGGTACTTAAAAGCTTGTATCTGCTTTTTTTTTTTCTGATGTATTTGAGCTCAGTTTTTACCGCTGAGACAGACTCTGACAGGTGTGTTTGTCCCTCAGGTGGTGGACATCATGCGTGTGAATGTGGACAAAGTCCTGGAGAGAGACCAGAAGCTGTCAGAACTTGACGACCGGGCCGACGCCTTGCAGGCCGGAGCCTCGCAGTTCGAGAGCAGCGCCGCCAAGCTCAAGAACAAGTACTGGTGGAAAAACTGCAAGGTGAGAAGGAGTCAAGAGTTCCCCTCATCCTGTACCTGCCACACAAAATATCACTCTGGTCGTTTGGACTGTGAAGTTACAACTTGTGTTTCTATAGGCACCAGAGAACAAGAAATATCATATTAAATTGCTTAATATTGAAGATTGAGGATAAGGAAATTGGGATCTTCTCTAGTTAACTGCAGTTGTAGCATCGAGGTCATTTCATAAAGTTAAAGGAGAAGTGCAATAAAAAAACGGGAAAACAAATCATGTTTAGTTTAAAACAACTGTAGCATTTTTTTACCAGTCAGGTATTTATTATAACATTTTAAAATAACTGTTAGAAAAACAAATTTTAGACAATGCAGCTGCATTTTTTTCATCATAACCCCATGATATCATGAAAAATATATTTTAAATAGCCATATTTTAATGTTACAACCTTAATATGTGTGAAATAGCAGTGACACAGTAATATGTCATAGGTTAAAACAAAAATAATTAATTTGACATAAATGCAGAATCAGACAAAGATTGATTAATAAACAATGTGATAAAAAAAAATCCATATGTCAATACTTTGTTTTCTGATTCAGAAGAATGAGATTTAAGGTAATTTTTTTATTACTTTCCTATATCCAGTCCCAAAACTTCACCGTGTCTCTACATTTGTTGTGATTCTAGACAAACTAAACCAAGTTACTTATCAAAAACAAATCAGTTGCGCAAATCATGCTACAATTTTATAATCCTCGTTAACATAAACCAGGCGTTATTGTTAAGTTTTATAAAAACATCTTCCTCAGATGGTGTAAAAACATAGCTGAAGCTTGAAATATCACCCTGAATAAAAATAGAAACGCTTCCCAGCTGCCATTTCTGCTCTCCCATCACCATCCGTCCACAACGTTCATCCATCCTTCCGTTTATCCATCCACTCTTATTTTGGACCTGGTTTCCGGCTGCTGCTGCCTCCTCCTCATTCTGTGCGGTTCATTTGGCCCAATCCGTGGCAGAGTGAAGGCAGATTATTTTCGTGGGGTGGGAGGAGACTCTGTTTGACTGTCGGGGAAGCCAGAAAGAGAGGAAGGAAAATCTCAATCTGGATTATAATGACGGCCTGGGATTAGAGAGCCAGCTGTGATCTGTGATGTAACTCCTCCTCTGCAACATTCGGACTCGGCTTTGGTCATGAGAACCTCCACTGATATAATATATGTCTCAATAAATACAACATGTTAGGTTATAACAGCATGAAGGTTTTCATTCAGCTGTGGATTTCACTACTTTCAAACCAGGTTGTGTTATTTATAAACTGTTTTACACACACATTGCAAGCCCAACTATCACATTGACACCAATCTCTCTTTCCATGCTCTTGTATTTATTAATCTCCTTCAGCCCGCCCCCTCTGAGAGGGGATGTGATTTCCTGTCAGTGTTTTTGTTTCATGTATTGAGCAACATTTATATTTATAAATTTGTGGAAAAAATGTGTAAAAATGTTTATGATCACTGGATGCAAAGAACAAATCAATTAAATACAAACTTCCTAACGTCTTGTGTCAAGTTTGTTTATAGTTTTGGGATGCTCAATATTCAGTTTCTATTACTTCCTGTATGACCAAAACAAAATTAAAGTCCTGTTTGGCCTAAAAAGTGTTGTTATTGTTTTTGTTGCCAGATGATGATCATGATGGCAGTTATAGGAGTTATATGTGTCGGCGTCGTCTTCTGTAAGTATGACACAATGAAAAAAAATCACTTCAACTCAATTATTGTATTATAATAATGCTCATCACTGTACAATGTAAACAGAAAAATTAAAACAGTAATGTTTAATTATATTGAACACAAATGAGCCATCAGATGGCCAAACAATGTGTTTTTGTTCATAAAATGTTAAATGTTTTAATGAAAAACATTTTACAACTTTAATCTTCAGCGTACTTTATTTGGATTTCCAAAGAAAAGTAAAGATTTTTGAATAAATAAATATGGAGTGTATTTGTATTCCCCTTTACTCTGACACACTTAAATGAAAATGACTTGTACAGAATTATCTTTTTTCTTCTACTTCAGAAATGCACCGTTTTGTGTTGCTTTATCTCATAAAATCTTACTGACATACTTTAAAATTTGGTTGTGATTATCAAAACATTTGCAAGGCACCATAAAAATAATATGTACTCATTGCATTTCTTTATCCTTATCAGAGCACTATGCCACTTTTGCTTCCAG
The DNA here is from genome assembly GCA_903066815.1 of Brachyrhaphis roseni. Classification (NCBI taxonomy): domain Eukaryota; kingdom Metazoa; phylum Chordata; class Actinopteri; order Cyprinodontiformes; family Poeciliidae; genus Brachyrhaphis; species Brachyrhaphis roseni. The sequence continues at coordinate 3,133 of CAEFZY010035514.1, forward strand.
AGGATGAGGAATATTTGTTTCATTTCTTTGACAATGAGTTTTTCTTTATAAGGAAAAAAAAATTCTGCTCTAAATTGGAAATCTTTTACCAATGTAAGTGTTTCTTTTCTGTTCACTATATTTAGTATATTTCTTCTACTGAGCTGCTTTTCAAGAATGGAGATGCAAGTCCCAGGACGGGTCTGCACCAGCGAACGCTACCGCACCAAACCGAGTCTTTCCTCAGTGCTCCTCCTCCTCGTCACCGAGGTCTTCCTCAGTAGCCTCTATGCATGGCCTTTAATGTGCTCCTCCTGTCCTCTTTGCAATGAGCAGGTTTACAGACTAAAACAAAGGGTCACTATAATCTGTTAGTTTTGTTTGGGTGAGTTGTAGTTTATGGATCAAGATTTATGACAGAAAAATTAGCCAACGTGACAAAACCTCTGTTTTATCTAAATCAACTTCCTGAAGCTGGCAGCTTCAGGAAGTGATGTTTTGGATTCAGTCAAGAATCAGTTGAGTTCCTTCTGCCTCTTTCAAGAGTGTTAGGAGCTGTAACCTTTATTTCACAGAAGCCATTGTCACAATAACTAATTAGTAGTTTCATAAATAATAAGAAATAATTGACATGGTCAAAATTATGTCAATCTTTACTTACTTTTTGAATTCTGAAGCAGCTTTGAGCATTAAGGTGTAACAGAATCACAGCATATTTCCTAAATGAAAATCTCCTTTCAGTCCTTGCTTATTGAAATTATGTGAAAATGTCGTTTTGTGTGTTGAGCAAAAGAGAACCACGAAGAAGAGAAGCAGAGAGTGTATGTGGCTGACTGTAGATTAGAATTTTACTCTTAATATAATACAAAGAAACTAAGTTGTGCACCTGGTAAGATTAACATCTATATACATCATATGGGTTATTTTTGAGCAACACTAAAAGACAGTCTTACCTAAAATATATTGCTGTATACGATGTTAAAACATGGCTGAAACTGCTAGCCCTTGCTGTATGTCAGTGTCACTCTGTTGGTGCTGCTACTGATTTTAAACAACCTAACTTCTGTTTGAACTGTTTTCTGTTTGCTTTCACCCATCCTGTGTTTAACTTCTGTGCTGTGAGTCGACTTGTAGTTTCCATGCTTTGGATGTGCAACACATTAGTTCCCAGAACTTTTTTTGATGAATTTTCATGGATGAAAACACTCATTTATGCTATGCACCATTGAAATGAATACGTTTAATTCCAGACTGAATGGTTGACAAAATTCTAATAAATTAATATTTGCTTTCAATTGTCTTTTTTCTCTACATGATGTTTACTTCATCATGTAAAGCTTCATCTTTACATGATGAAGCTTTGAGTTTCAACATGTAAAGTTAAGGTTATTTTTTTTATATACTGTTCTTGATCAACTCGGATTATAAAAGTTTAATATTTTTGCTAAATTCCTGAATAGCAAGCAAAGTGATATTTTAAAGCTAAGTACCATTTCTTTTTCTTAATTTATTTCAGCCATTAAAACCAACCAAGCAAAAAACTTCATTACATTTTTTATTTAGGTCCCAAAAAAACCATCATAATAACATTATATCAATAATATTAATAAAGAAATTGAAAAAAAAAAAAAAATAGGGGGAAAATATTAAAAAAAAATAAAACTTCTGTCCACAGCCTCATTTATGGGACAGGGAGGAGATCTGATCCTCCAGAGAAACTCTGTAAAGTCCATCTTGGGGGTGAAAAGTGAACAGGACGTGGCTTCAAGCTCGGAGCACGCTGACTCGTTCTGCTGTGCACCAATCAGGAATGTTGACGTGAGGCAGGGGGTGGTTCTTGAGGTTAGAGACGATTTTCAGTCTACTGCTGCGGCATCTGCTGCAAAATGCATCACAAAACAGACAAATCTTCATTTCAGCTAATTCAGCGTGTGTAGCAAACAAAACCAAATTAAACTTCCATCCCGCTACCTGCTGCGTCTGCGTCTGTGTTTCTGGTCCTCGGCTCGCTAGGCGGCTCAGGATGTTCCTCTCAGACATCTGGAGTCGGACAGCAACCGGCGGTATCCGGGCGATGGTTGCTGGGAGGCGGGTCACATCCGCCTTCATGTCACTCAGCAGTTCTTCCAACTGCTTTAGCACTGAAACACAGAAAGCATTAATATTTATAAAATATAGATCATTTATAAAGCCATAAAAAAAAAAACTGCTGCCATTTAGTCATAGCTTTGTGGAGCATCGGTTGTACCTTTGTGCAGGACGGCGTTGGCCGGTTTGTTCCCGGACATGGACTCCTTGCTTAGGTGCTGGTGGGACTCGGCCAGACACTCCACCTCACTGAAGCGGGTGTTCAGGGCCATGGAGGGGTGGGAGGGATCTTCTGACATGTTGAGGTAGGCGGCGCGACGCAGCTGCTCCTCGATCACCAGAGCCTGCTCCAACAGCTGGAGACGAGACGGAAAGTTGCATCTTTTAAAATATGTTCCTGTTCTTTGCGTTTGATTAAATAACAAAAATACAGATCAATAATGTGATTGGTTAAAATATGAATGAATCAAAGATGGAAAAGTGAATGAATGATTGATAGAAATTTCTAACCCTACATATTTTTTTTAGGTACTACATGTGTAAAATATTTGGTACCTTGAACCTTCGGGCCAGGAACTTGTTCTTGATTTCCAGGAAGTTGCCCCTGTTCATCTCCCCTTTGAACGGCTCGTTGAGGATGGCAAACCTCACGTCGTTCTGGATGTCCTGCCAGCGAGCGTAGCCGTGTCTGGAGGGATCAGTGGTCAGGGGAACAACCATCCAACCAGGGCGGCCTCTGGTAAAACTACATCAACATAACGGAGTCCAGGATCACTCCGGTCGGAAAAGGATACTGTATGATGCCGGCCAGCAGCCAGTAGTCATGGCGACGGTGCCAGATCTCATTGGTTTTCTTGGTAACCGTGGCGGCGCGCTCCTCATTCTGCCATAAAGAGTGGAGCTCTAAAGGAAAAGGAGCCGTTAGTGATTTGGAACAGACTCCTGAAACTGACCCGACTTCCTGTCTGTGTTCGTACCTGTGAATCCTCCATCTGCGATGTTGAACATGAATCTGGTTTTGGCTTTCTTCTTCTCCTCGCTCACGCCGCTGGCGGTGGAAGCTGCCGCTGCCGTCGTAGCCACGCCCTCTTTGCTGCCGTCTCCGTTCTGCAGCTTGGCCGCCTCCTCTGGTTTTGGAGCTTCTTTCTCCTCCTTCACATCTTCAAAAGAAAAAACAAAAACAAAACAAAAACAGAAGAGTCACTACCAGACTTCAGATCACAGCTGGCATTTAACAGGTTAAATCTACAAAAGTTACCTTTCTTTTCTTCTGCAGGAGGAGTGGTGTCCATCTTTTCAGTCTTCTCCTCCTTCTTTTCCTCTCCTGCAAGATGAAAACATTAATTAGAACACACTTTATTAAGACTGCAGCAGAGCTAGCACAAGCGAACAGCTTTTAGAAATATTGCATAAATAAAAGAAAAACATTCTTTGCAAATTTAAGAACAAAAAAGCCTTGAAAATCTCACCTTTGACTTCAGGTTCCTCAAGTTTGACTTCTGACGGCTCCGTCTTTTCATCTACAGCTGGTTTGTCTTCCTCTCCTCCCTCTGCGCTCTTTTTCTCTCCCTCTCCCTCCTCGCCTTCCTTTTCCTTTGCGCTCTCCGTTTCTCCGTTGCTCGGTTTGTCCGTCTCCATCGGCTCCTCGCCGTTTTTCTTCTCCTGCGTCTCCATAGGGACCTTCTCATTGTCGTCCGGGATGGCGATAACCTGTCGGCATTATGGATAAATCAGATTCAAGTCTTTGCACATTTTTCAAACCCCACCTTCTTCTTATTAAATTCTTTACCTCGCTGTTGGCTTTAGCTGGCTCTTTGCCGTTTTTATCTGCCTCGCCCTCTTTCTTCGCATCTTTCTCTCCATCCTTTGATGCCTCGTCATTCTTCACCGAGTCATCAGCTAGAAACAGACACTCGCGTTACATTCGATTTGTTTTCCTCCACGACCTTTACAGAAACATTTTCACCTCGGAGGCTAAGCTGGTACCTGGAGCAGGGGTGTTGGGCTGTGTGTCAGCGGGGGTCCCGGTGGACGGGGTTTTCCCTGGAGAGTCCGGATGAGCCGCGGCCCTCTTGTTCTCCTCCAGGTCGGCCATCCAGGGCATGGACCACTGACCGTTGACGTGCTCAAATTCCTGGACCTGGAAGGTAAAGAGACGCCATCTGGTCAGAGCTTTGTTTGCAATTTAAGGGATGGATTTTTCAGTTATTTAATAGATGGAAAAATCCATATAAAGAAATGAAAATACACAGAGGTGCTAAATGCTCGATTTCTCTGAGCAAACACTAAAGGTGAGATTGTATAAAATAAAAGGTCCACTATTAATTTGGTACTGTAGATGGTCTGTGATGCTGTGGTCACTGCAGGTGACTCACTGTAGCTAATGGTGTCAGGGGGTTGTGTTAGGACTCCAGTTTTTCATTTACTTCAACAATGACGTTGACAGAAATGTGACTGTTTCAGATTTTTATTTTTATGCTGATGATCAGCAACCACATCTGCCATCAATTTCTACTTTTCAAGGTTTACAGACTAAATGAGTCTCAACAACAACAAAAAAATATATCAGGGCTTTCTACTTGATGTCGGTGGAAAATATTTTTTATTTTTTTTTGCAAACTATCACTGTATTGAACTGCAGTGGAATGACGAACACACATTTCTTGATAGAGCTTAGATGCTTTGAATATTTGTCATGGATCAAAAATAATGTTGAAACTCATATTATTCAAGGTTCTTCATTGAGTTGGCTGCAGATGGTTTGCTTAATAGTCTTGTCCTAGCTTGTACAGCTGCTTGGACCGTGCTATAATAATTTTAATTATTCTTAATTTGGTCAACTAAAACCAGCTGCTGCCTTGTTGGGGTGAAATGTTATGTTAATTACTCCATTAATAATCAAACATCTACAGTTTGTCATAATTTTATATTAAAGGGAGTTCAAACAAACAAACAAACAAACAAAAAAAAACATACTTTTTTGCGTATAAGTGACATGACGCCGATGCGTGTGAGGACATGTTGCCGGGACAACCCTTCTCTAGGGACGCCATCTGCGAAAGTCTCAGCTCCGTCTGCTCCGGGTTCGCACAGGTGGCGCATGAACAGAGAGACGTAAGCCCTGAAGAGGGAGAAAAAAATTAATCTGGGAAAAAATCCTTCGTTCTTCATGTTCAGCAGAAATTTTTTTTTACTTACTTGAATTCTTTCTCAGATTTCCCCCGCAGGTCTCGGACCAGCCACTGGGTGGTGAAGGCGTCCTGCGGAGGCATCCCATAACGCATCACTGCGTTCAGGAAGGCCTTCCTCTGCCGAGAATTGAAACCCAACACCTGGAAAACAGCAGGAGGCTCAGACTTCACTCAGTTGCTTTTCGTTAGATTTCTAAAACCAGTCGCTGTGTTGCTTTTTGAAATGTTTGTAGGATTCAGACATACCCCGTATGAACACAGACTAAAGAAGAGCAGCTCACCTCAATGTTGCCTCCAACCCTGGCCAGCAGGGGGGGCAGTGGTTTGTCTTTGTCATTCCTCAGGCCCTTCCTGTTGGGCCTGCGAGAGTTGGCTGCAGAAAATAAACCAGAGATACTGAAGACTCCACAACCAATCAGCTGAATAATACATCATATTTTCATTTCCTGTAAGTTAGCTTGTTAAAAGATGTGCCTGGAAGAACCTGTATTACAAGTTTTTTACATTTGCGCTAATGGTATCCAAGACATAAAACACATTTATGATTATTACCCTCTGATCTCTCATCAAAGTCTTCATCCCCTTCCTCAGACGCCACAGAGTAATCCGACTGTCCATCAGACTGGTCGTCCTGCCAATCAGCTTTAAGATAAAAATAACAAAAATATATTTTCAATCAATGAGAGGTCTATTGAATTGTAACTCAAGCTCAGAGAATTAAAAGAAAAAAGGTCTACCCCTGTCTTCCTGTGAGCCGTCGTTGTAGTTGACCTGCTTGCGGATGCGTTTGCCTTTGCCCAGGTTGCGGGCCAGATCCTCCTGCTGCTGCTCATAGTGGTGCCGCAGCAGTTTCTCCCAGTAGTCTGGGTCGACGCTCTCCTCCTGCTTGATGATTTCTCGCTGCACTTCCTCCTCCTGAGCACCGCAAAAGTAGGGTAGTAATTAGAAAGTCGGGTTGGACCAAAGAGGTTTCCATGCCGATCCCACCGGGCCACAGACTCACCTCTTCCTCCTCGTCTTTGACCACATACTGAGCCACTTTGAAGGAGCTCAGGTATTCGTTCATGCTCTGCAGCTCCGTGTCGTCGGTGGCGTCCTGATTACGGTCGAGAAGTCGCTCGATGGCTTTGTCGTCATAATGGATGATGCTGCTGTCTTCCTCTTTGTTCTCACCTGAGGACAAATGTGTTAACATTGATTGCTCAAGTCAGGATTCCTAAACATGTTTCAAGTCAAAACTCCATACTTTTTCCAAACTCTAGATTGCTCCAACATTTAAAAGGTTAAGCTTTAAATATGGAAATGCTACATGGTGGCATTAGATGGAAGGATGGACAGAAAAATTCATAGCCAGATACTTGATAAGGTAAATTGCTAGAAAGACTAAGACAGATGAGTGGCTGAAAGAAGTTTCATTCATCCGTCCATAATTACATGTGCAACATCAGAAAACAAAAAAACTACCAAAATAAAAAAAGCCAGAAAAAGGACACTGACCGGAACAACTTATTTTTTACAAATATAAACATGAATTATGTAGGTTTGTGAATAAATTTGGGAATTACAAAGATTTTCTATGATTCATTTTCCCCAAATCTGGGGAAATCAGATAATTTCCCAGACTTTTTAAAGCTGTCTGCCTGCTACACATCTTCACCTTCTCCGTCGTCCTTGAACAGCTCTTCTGTTCCAAACTTGAGAATGTCGTCCAGCTCCTGTTTAGACATGGAGCCCGTCTTGGATCCAAGACCGGGTCGGACCACCAGGTGAGTCAACATCATCTTCTTCTTGGCCACCTGAAACAAGAAATCCAAAGATGAAGATGTGAAGTTTTTGTAGTTTTACGGCTGTAAAGGCTGAAACATTACCTGACAACTAAAATATATTAAAATATGCCAATTACCTGAGTAATCCTCTCCTCCACAGAGGCCTTAGTGACAAATCTGTAGATCATGACCTTTCTGTTCTGACCGATACGATGAGCTCTGCTGAAAGCCTGAGAGCCGACAAAGAGGCAGACATGATTAACCTGATAACCCACGTATTTCGTAAGAAAAGCAGTAACGAGGCTTTACCTGGATGTCATTGTGAGGATTCCAGTCCGAGTCGTAAATGATGACCGTGTCGGCTGTGGCCAGATTGATTCCCAGACCTCCGGCCCTCGTGGACAACAAGAAGGCAAACTGCTGCGCACCGGGAGCTGAGGGACAAAGGAGGAAACAGTAAGTACTTGTTCTGTATTTTTTTCAATCTGCCTGTGATAAAGAAGCAACAATAAGGATTTTTGTAAAGTTTTTGATGCAGATTTTAATTTCTCTTTAGGAGCTATGATATAAAACAATATAAAAATAGTTCAATATTTCTCTCGTCTTCCTTTCATGCATTTCCATTTATTTTTTCTAGAAAGCTACAAAAGAAATCTGACCGTTAAAACGATCGATGGCTTCCTGTCTCATCCCGCCGGTGATTCCTCCGTCAATCCGCTCATATTTGTACCCTTCATTTTCCAAGAAGTCCTCCAACAGATCCAACATCTTGGTCATCTACACCAGAACAAACAAATTGTTAAATAGAAAGGACAATTAAACAAACTCAACCTGCAACACTGTCTTTTCTAAAGCTGCTGACCTGCGAGAAAACGAGGACTCTGTGTCCTCCTTCCTTCAGCTTCCTCATCATCTTCTGCAGCAGCATCAGTTTTCCAGATGACTTTGTGAGAGCACTCCCGTCGTACATCCCATTGGGCATCTTTGGCGCTTCCTGTTTGGTGTGAGAAATTAAACAAGATTTTAAAACAAGAAATAATTTAGCTGAGCAACTGAAAACAACAATAACTTCTCATCTAAACTTCATTCAGAGGATCTATTTTCTGCCTCATTCAGTTTTTTTAAATAAGTAAAAGTGTTCTGTGGCAAAGATTTGTGAATTCTTTTTATAATGAGAGATGATGGTTTCTCCAGCACATACCATAGCTGCTGCAGGAAAGAGGTAGGGATGGTTGCAGCACTTTTTCAGGTCCATGACGACGTTCAGCAGAGAAACCTGGTTTCCTCCACCTTTTGTGTTGAGGGCCTCAAAGTTTTTCGTCAAGATAAATTTGTAGTATTTTCTGCAAAAGGGTAAAGAAAAATTAAACGTCAGGATTCAAGCCCGACTGGACTAAATCATTTCGATTGTAGATCATTGCTCCAGACTAACTTCTGCATGGGACTGAGCTCCACCCGGACGATGAGCTCGGTCTTGGAGGGCATGTGCTTGAAGACGTCGGCCTTCAACCTCCTGAGCATGTGCGGACCCAACATGTCATGAAGCTTCTTGATCTGATCCTCCTTAGCAATGTCGGCAAACTCTTCCAGGAAGACTTCCAGATTGCTGCAGGTGGAAAGAAACATGGATTAAGTTCGGTTTTTTTTGTCTTCTCTGGTATTTCTACATAAAGTCTATACAAAAATATTGGTTTGTTTTCTTACATGAATAACCTTGAGCAGATATTTGTTGATTATTTCATAGATTTATTTTGTAGCCCAGAGTTTGAGTACAAACTGCAAGTTTCACCAACTCAAATGTAAGACTTTATAAGACCATTATGAACGTAATTTAAGACCTATATCACCAAAGAAATGTACAACCTTTGTCCAGCTAACTGGCAATAAATTTGCACTTACTAGCGATGGATGTACAAAAGATGGTTAGCTAGCAAGGGAATGTTAGCAGCAAGTCACAGAACGAGGTGAAAGTGTCTGCGTGTGACTCAAGACTTTTGTCTGACAGTAAAGTCTCATGAGAAAAAAACTACATAAAATATGAAATTAAGTTGTCTAGCCAAGACAATATTTAAAACCTGTGTTTAATGGGAAACTTACTTTTTAAACTTAATTTAAGACATTTTAAGGCTTTAATTTAGATACATGAATTTAAGAACTTTTTAGGATTTGGAACAAATATTATGGGCATACATGACTAATCTTTTTTGTAAGAATTTTAAAATAGGAAATAAAATAGGAAAAAGTTTCAAGGAGTGTGAATATGTTTCCCAGGCACATCTGATTCAACTCATTTAGTTACAACTTCAACAAATGTCAGCAATCAGCTTCTTATATTAAAAAGTGGCTCAACTTACTTGAACCTCTCGGGTGTGAGGAAGTTAAGGAGGTGGAAAAGCTCCTCCAGGTTGTTCTGCAGTGGAGTTCCTGTCAGCAGCAGCTTGTGTTGCAGCGGATAGTTGTTCAAGACCCGGAAAAACTGTAGCAAAGGAAACATGTTTACTACTTAGTTAACATAAAGGTTAGAACAAACAATGAATGACAAAGTGAGCAAGGAATTTTCCCGCCAAGTGTTGGCATTATCTGATCAAATAACCTATAATGTAGTTAGCACACCTTGGACTGATTGTTTTTCAGTCTGTGGGCCTCGTCTACCACCAGGCAAGCCCAGTCTATGGAGCCTAAGATGGCCATGTCAATGGTGATCAACTCATAAGAAGTCAGCAGGACGTGGAACTTGATAGATGAATCTTTCTGTTGGAGCAAACAGGAAAAACCTTCACCTTCAACTCAACTTTTCAAGCATCATTTTCATCCTACTCTTCATTCCTGCCCGTTTCCTCTCACCTTCATCCTCGACGCCTTCTTCCCTCCGCGGATGGCGTTGTCCTCGAAGGAGAACTCGTTCTCCCTGATCACAGCTCTGCTGTCTTTGTCTCCGACGTACGTCACAACGTATATGTCAGGAGCCCACATCTCAAACTCTCTCTCCCAGTTTATGATGGTAGAGAGAGGAGCGCTGACCAGGAACGGCCCCTTGGAGTGACCCTGGAAGTAAAGACAACGTTAGCATAACAAATAAGAGTAGCGAGGATGTTTTGGCTCCGAACAAGATGATTGCACTTTTCATTTCAAAACAATCTAGTCTAGCAAAGCTTTAATTTAAATGTCACCTTAAAAGTGTTGAAAAATATAGGTTTGTAATGCCACTGCCAAACAAGTCTGTTTTTCTACATTAACAATATTTGAAAGTGGAAAACATTTAAGACAATCTCCCAGGAGTGAAAGTCAAAGCAAATTCACTGCAAAGACTGTTTTTTCAAAGCAAAATCACAGAATATCCTGCTGAAAATAATGAAAAAAAATGTATCACTTGTAAAATCTCCATAGACACAAAATTAAATAACCTTTTTTACATGATTCACTCAGTTTAGTGCTTATCACCAGTAAATACATCTCCATAAGCATTTGAATATTGACATACATATACCTATTTGCATAATTATGGGTTAAAATGTGAGAGATGAGAGTTTTGCATTTAAGTGGCTCTGCCATGCCACAGTTTAACCCTTCAGTGGCTATTATTTTTAAGTCAGTCAAAGTCTGAATCCTCCCATTAATGCAGGAAAAACAAGTTCATCTGATTTTTTAAACAAACCACATTCAGCTGCAGAATCCCTTGTGGCTTCCTTAAAAAGTGCAATCTGACCTCCCAACTTTAGGTGGCAGCAGCCACACATGAGAAGCATCTGTTTACTGTTCCAGATCCAAGTGAATGTCATCAGACTTCACCTGACAAAATGGCTGAAGAGCTCCTGACCAATCGGATTACAGTACTGCCAAACAGGCGATCTGTCAGCAATAACTAAAATTGGGACATTTTCAACTAAATAACTTATACCTTGTATAGAAATCTTGACAAAACCAAAATGTATGACTGTTTTGTCTTCACAAGATGGATAAATATTGGTTATTTTTTCAACAGATAATTAAAAAAAGCACATACAATTTAATTTAACATGTAAATCTACATTACTCAGGTTCTCACCTCCTTATAGAGCGAGTAGAGGAAGACTGCGGTTTGGACCGTCTTGCCCAGACCCATCTCGTCAGCCAGAATGGTGTCTGTGCCCTGAGCCCAGGAGAACCGCAGCCAGTTGAGACCCTCCAGCTGGTAAGGGTGCAGCGTCCCACCAGTGCTGTCCAGGTAATCCGGCTGCCGCTCAAACTTTATGGTCGGCTGCAGACAGAAGCAAGAAATATTTTCAAAAAAAGGAAGCTAAAATGTCTCAAAATATTCAAAAGGATTTATTTAAAAATGTCTCAGACACTAACTAGCATACTTACATCTATCACCGGGTTCTCCGGGGGTCTCTCTGGCCGCTTCACTCTTCCTTTCACCTTGATCTTCTTCCCTGGTCTCCCATCGTCTCCCATCATCAGCTCTCTGAAACAAAGAGATGTTTACTCGGTTAGAAACGCCCTTTTCAAGGCTGGTTTAAGTATCAAAAGTGACATGAAATGATAATATCTTACCTGTGGTTCCAGTATTGAACCTTATAGGTGTCAAACTCGGGTAAGTCCATGTCCTCGGACTCCCAGGTGGCCTGGTCGTACGCCAGCTCGCGCCATTTGATCAGGTAGTGGACGTTGTTCTTCCTGTCCACACTGGAGAAGAAAAAAAGAGAAATTTAAATTTTTTTAAACTAATGTTCAAGAAATTTATTCAACACACTAAAACAGTGACTGCAATATTTGAAACAACTGAGTGGGGTAATAATAAAGCTCCATAATATACTTAATATACATAGTATACTTAAAGGTTCAGGAAGTAAGAACTGGGATTTAGGAAATAAATCATATTTTTTAGGTTACTAACTTAACTAAAAACATTAAAACTTTAACTACAGGTGTATCGATCACATTTTTCCTACCTGATGCAGATTTTCTGCTATATTTTAGGCTTAACCAAATATGACAAATTTGAAGGCTATAATACATAATTTGAGGCATTAATAAACAAAATAACAAAATTATCTTCATCTTTTCAATAAAGCACATTGTGGTGGTTGATAAAATAAACAAAAACAGAAAAAGTCCTTAGTTTTGATGCATTGATTTGATTACATAATAAATTATTTGTTTTCTTTTCTTTAATATTTGACTTCTTGATCACTAATTAGAGATAATCAAGGGTTATTTGACTAACTCTGATCTTTGGGTGAATTTTTTGGCACATCCCTACATTAAACTGTTGCTCTGACATGCGAGTCCATGTCTTTAATGTTAAGACTGCCAAACCTCAAAAAGCAACTTCAACACCTGGAGCAACAAGATTTAACCAAACCTGTGTTTTCAGACCAAACTTTATTAAATTATCCTATGGCAAAGGAACTAATAACGGATCAGGTGAGAAGAACCTTTTATTTTCTACATAAAACAATAAGGCAGTTCAATCAGCAAAAATAAAAATAAAAAGAATGAGGGAAATGTGAGTCATTCCCAACTGATAATGTCATTGTAATATTTAAGAAGATCAGAATTGCACATTAATTATAAATAAAGTGATCAATAAGCCCAGAACGATTATACAATAAAAGGAAGAGTCAGTATCAACAACTCATCTCCTGTTTTTCTTTACTTCAAGGTCTAGTCAGACAACAGCATTAGTAAAACATAAAAACAGTTAAATGTTATTGTTCACCCAGGGCAAGGCAGTCTGAATCTGTGTTAAAAGGCAACATTAACTGAGTGCAAGTCAATGTAGTAATTCAATAAGGTTTCCCAATGCGAGGGAACCTTTCTACAGCAAGCGATGGTCAGACATTGATCCTAAAGGTCTGAAAGTTTAAACTAAAGATTTGCATTTTTTAAAATCCACTGAGGATATGAAGAGCCTGACTCAGGAGGACATAAACAAGTCCTATTAAACACTGTTTATTATTTAAATCATTAGAAATAATAATAATAAAAAACATTTTCAATAAAAAAAATACTCAGAATATAGTCGTGTCTTTATTGACTAGAGGAACAAATTTAAACTTGCGATTTACAGAGAAATTGGCTGGAATTCTACACTTGATTGGCTCTGATTGGCTGATGTGTCATACAAATGTCTGTTTACTCAATCTCTCATAAATACATAGGCCAGTTATGTCTAAAAGTTCTCATCACAGAAAAAAAAAGCTAAATTAAAGAATTAAATTAGGATAAAATAAAAGACAACAGCATTTTGAGTGAGTGAAGCCAATAATTATATAGCCAGTCAAAAGGCATTTAATTTGAATTAGGAGCATTTTAGAATGATGTTCCTTCTCCAGATTAAGAAGCTCAGATATTGTGTGAACTCTGACCTGTGGTTCAGGATGCGGTGGATCATCAACCACTCAAACTTGATCCCGTAGCGAAGGTATTTCTCCTCCAGGTGAGTGTACATGGGATCCTTGTGCTTCCTCTTCAGGCACTTGTCCTCCTCTCCTTCGCCGAAGTCGATGGGCGGCGGCTCGTCCATGTCGTTTTTCCTCTGGTAGTTCCTGAACATCACCTGGCAGTGCATCTCCAGCTGATACGGAACAATACAAACGGTCACCAAAGATGTTCAGAGATGAAAAAGTGCATCCTCATCTTGTACGCACCTGGAGCTCCGTGACCCAAGAGCAATGCCAGTAAGACATGCTGGACCATTTGGCGAAGAACTCCCGCTCGGACCGCCCGGCCAGAGGGGCGGGGTCTGGGGTTTCGGCGGGGAGATCTGGAGGGCGTGGCACAGGCGTAGGAGGAGGCGGGTCTCCCCACCGCCATGTTAAGATCTTCTGAACCTTCCCCTTCAAGGGCGGACACTGAGAACGGCAAAAAATTTGAAAGTTATTGTGAAGATTTTAGCAATGTCCTAAAGCCAACATACTGACCCCTACATGAATCTAGGGCTGAAACAATTAATCGTTATTGAAATAATCGTCAATTAATTTAGTAATCAATTAACTGTTAGCTGGAGTGTGCAGATTCAAAGAAAGGCCATAAGCTGAAAGCAATGCTTTTAGCAATTATTACGCCAAAACAATACAATATATATATATATATATTAGCTTTTTTCTTGCATGAAAGTCCCAGTGAATAAACATTATATTTTTCTGTCCGGGACTCGGCACTGAGTTAGCTGCTAACAACATTAGCACTCTGGGGACTACCAAGAAGCTAGGGCGTAAAAATAATAATATATTTTACCCTACACATGTATGCTTGCTCTTCTAAGTTACTGTCCAATAAAATATCTGAAAATACAATTTAAATTATGCGATTGTTACCTGTTAGAAAGTGGGTGCTGCAAACTCTGGTATTGTTAGTTTCCACATCTCCTGTTTGTTGATCCACTTTTCTCCTCTTTTTTCAATAATTTTTTTTTTTTTTTTTTTAATTAACTCCCTTGTGACCTACTACCTTGAAAACACAAAACACGTTTATCTTTCTCTCTATTAGAACAATTGGAACAACCATACTCGACACAGACTAGACATTTTGATGCTGGATCAACAGAAGTAAATTCCTGCCCTCCATCTGCATTGGGTGACGTCGGTGACAGTCTTCTTCTTCTTTTCTATTATGGCGGATCGCAAGCAACTTTAATGTGCATACCGCCACCTACTGTACACGAGTGTGTAGCCGGTGCTACGCCATCTGAAACCCAGCAATCAGTAAAAAAATAAAAATAAATAGGTTACCTTCTCATGCAGCTATATCTCCTATAGGGTTTGTGGCAAACTGCAGGGGGGATTTTGCATCCTTTTCTTTCAGTGATTGCTTCCTTCTTGCCATAGAGGGAAGAATATTGGATACATAATTACTAGTTAAGTGTTAAGCAGAATATCCCACCTGAGCTTTGAATTTCTGCACATCCCCCAGAGTTACTGTGAGGGTCTTGATTGTTTTTCCTTTCCCCACTTCTCAGTCATAACTTGGTGGATTTTGCAGTTGTCCAATAGTGTTTTTATTTTTTAGAAGATGCATGTGTTTGTATGGTGAGATGAGAGACACTGAGGAATGAACGTTGGAAGTTGCTCTGTGAGTGTGTTCCAAGCTTTGGAAATTGTCACATATCTTAATGTTACTTTAAACATCTTCACTATTTCATCCCTGAATTGTGTGGTGTTCATAATGTCTTCAAACAAACCTCCAAGGTCTTCTAATAATGTCTTCATACATTATTAGAAGTATGAACACACACAGGTGGACTATGGGTATTATTTAGGTTGCCAGAGTAAAGGGGGAGTAAATGCAGATGGCTGCAACTGTTTCTGTTTGTTAAAAAAATATATACATATGTTCAATCATGCATAGTTTCTAATAAATTAACTAGATAGGGATACTTTTGCAAGGTACTGTATTGACAAATAATATTACTCATTTGTTCGTTGATATGTACCAGCTGCAGCAGACTAGTTAGCTTTATCTTAATGTTCTGATTAGTGACCCATGTCACAATCTTCTCTTGATTATCAAACAAAGCTGAAAACAATCAGGATTTAACAAGACACAACAATACATCATTAATGCACTTTTTAATCTGTTCAGTGCATCCTAAAGGGCCCTCGCAGCACCTATTTTAACAAACCACTGGGATATATTTTTTTTTTCCTCATTAAGCTGGTTTAATGTAATCTAAATAAGATTTTCGCTGATTTGTCCCTCCCATTTTCTGCCAAAGCTGTCGTTGATCGTTTATGTGATTTAAACAGAGACCTAAATCTCCATCTTATCCAATTAATTTTCAGTGCAGGCATGAGAGTGGCTAATGATGTTATCTTACCTAATTAACCTGTATAGGGATTCAACTCCAGGACAGGGGATTGTTCATCCTTCATCCAAGCTCTCATTATTATCATTATAATCATTATCATAAAGAGACTAACTTATGTTGGCCATTTCGCCACCATTAATCTAGATTGAGTCTTTTTGGGAGAGAACGATCCTTTGGGGTCATTTTTAATTATCAGTAACAAGATGGGAATTCGAGCAAAAGCTGACTAAGTTCAGTTGTGGCCATAGCAATAAATGGATTCCCATGAGTCTGCACCACACGATCGTTACGATTTGGCTATGAAGACGACTTTATACGATCCGCAAAGTTTTCTGCCATGAGCTCTGTGACTGACTCTTGACTTCAACCTATTAACGCCGCACACTTGGAACAGATCAATATCCTTCATTGGGCCATGTGTCATTGGTTAATCGGATATTGATGAGGATATTGACATGCACCTAATTAATCTCAGGCCCACTGCTGGCTTTCATATGTTTTCTTTAATTATGCACTTCATCTAAGTCTATACAGAGCAGCAAGCTGACACTTCCTTTCTGACATCGAGATATAAAGTTGAAACTGGCTAAGTACATTGCGTGGAGATGCAATTTTGTAAAAATGAGGCAAGAGAATTTTCTATCAGAAATAATTTGCACTTTTTTAGGTGCAAAAGGCATCAGTTTTGAAATTACTTTTATTGGATTTCTTTGAATACTTTGTCAATTGTTTGTTGATCAAAATAGACTCGATTTATTGATTTGAGACTATTTTAAAAATAAACATTTTTCTAAACCTCAAGTATAAATGAAGCTCGATTTGTACAACAATACATGCTTGGAAGATTTTATAGGTTTTTTTGAGCACCTGTGCGTGCACGGGTGTGTTTTACTTTGACAAATCTGGGTTGATAAACAACATTAGTGTGCTGGTGTACAGAAGAAACAGCACCCAAAGGTGACCCCGACTAGTGGCATCACCACAGGGCTCCAATAAGCTGCTCCTCAATCTCTGCTCAGCAAATCGCAAATCTCCAACTTTTAGCCCTGCTGCTGTTGGTTTGATTATTGTTTATAGATACAGCAGAGAATTAAAGCATGGCCCGCAGGCAGCATAATTATTTACAGCTGAAAACTCATATCATTACCAGCATGCTCCTAATTGCCAGAAGTAATATCAATGTTAGTTGATTAAGCAGTTTTTGTTTTTTTTCATCTTCAGCCTCCATAATGTGAAGAGAATGTTTTTCCTCAGCATATGGGGTGACGGTTTATCTCAATACAGCTGTTCATCTGGCTTTGCTTCCATTTGTTTCCCTACTGCTTGTTCCAAAACACAAAATCTTCAGAGGGTAGCGATCGATCGCTTCAGTTTTAGTTGTTCACTCACAAGGGCAAACGCAAGAATTATTGTTGATAGTTTAAAAAAAATAAAAAATCTCCATAAATATCCCAAACAGATACAGATGGACTCACAGCAGCAGCAGCAGCAGCACACTCATGGTGATCTCAGAGTCACTAAGAAATGTGCAGCGTTAACTAAGTTCACTGTCAAATGATTGATTAAAATAAATGTTTACTTGGCTGGGGCCCCTTGTGGACTTGTCAAAATATTTCATCCTGTATTTAAAGTGAAAAAGAAAGATTAGGCTATTAATAACATGACCCATAAAGGAAAAAAAAATACATAAGCCTTGAAGGCTACTTTATTATTCACATGCAGATTATTCAAACATCATTGAAGCTTTGCAGCAGTAGAAACTTATTTTTTAACCTGAGTATGAAAATGTTCATCACGTTGGTTTATTCTGAGTTTAGAATTTATTTTCAAAAGGGGAAATGTTACATACATTATACTACCCCTTTCAAAATAAGGTTTTTTTTTTTTTATCAAGACTCTTATCAATAAACAATGGTAAACTTTCTACTTACTTCAGAAACAATTTTATGAATCACGATATCACTTAAGAAAGTATATTTTAGTGTCGTATTGAAATGTGTTGTGATAGACTGGCATTTTGACTAGGGTGTACCATATCTCTTTGCTGGGAAAGGCTCTAACTTTCACTAATAACCCTGAACAGGCCAATATGAGTACAGAAACTGGATGATGGATGAAGTGTTAGTTTAATTTTGTCAAAAAGTATATGTATCTACTTGTCAGTCATTGTTGTTTCTGGAGTCTTTTTGCTTTGCTTTCTCCTTGGCCACAGAGTTTGTAAGGCCTCGTAACAGTGGGAATGAATGGCATTTTCTCTTCTTTTTTTTTCAAGAATAAAAAAGGGTTTATGTGAAGCTTGAACTTTCCTTTCATCATACTTGGGAACAGATGTTGTAGAAATAAACTTGCTTTATATGATACAGAAAAGAAAGGGGAAGTCATCGAAGGGTCAGTTAAAATTTTGCACGGTTTCATCAGAATTTGTCATACGCTGAGGAGAACTAATATTACCCCAAATTATTGTGTTTACTAAGAACTTCATCAGTGGATCTCATGCTTCCACAGTTAAAATTGTGCAGCAAAGTGGAATGATTGTTAAAAAGGGCGATGCAAATAGTGACTAAAAGTGGGCCTTGGGTCATCATTAGGACATGATTTCAGAGAAATTGAGAGCAAGGGCGAAGTGTTTGAGAAACATCTTCCTGACCAACAAGAGCTGTTTTGCATGCCACTGACTCTTTATGACAAAGCCTTGTTATGTACTTTTTGAAAGGCAGCGTCTTCTCTGTTGATGAGCACACTGACTGAAAGTTCAGGCATAAAATGCTTGGGGAAATTAGACAATTGTTGGAATTAAACTTTACACAATGAACTCGTTTATTTTGTCTGTCATTTAGTTTGAGATGGGGTGATGTCATCGCGCGATAAAGGTCTCATGAACTTTTTTTTTTTTTTTTTAAAGAGCAAGTGACCAGAGGCAGGAATGTGTCAGAGGCTCAAAGGTTATGTATGAACAACATATAATGTACATTTAGTTCAGACATATTGGGTGTAATGGGTGCACATCAGCACTTTAATTTCAAATTATTCTAAAGTGATACTGATATTCTTAAGTCCTTTTTCAATGTCTTAAAAAGGTTTTACAGCGGAAGTGCATTAAGCTAATTAGTTTACAAATCAACTTACCAGTTTGCAGGCTGAAATCTTATAGTGGTGGTTAAATAATAATATAAGTTTGTTGTTCCTGTAATGCTCATCAACGATAGTAGCAATATTATCCAAAATCTAACATGTCTGAAATGGTGTTGTCATTACATCAATGCAGAGTAGCAATATATCATGTTTTGTCTTTTGGTTTCAAACTTTCTGATATATGGCCAAATGCTTTTGACCAAGTAAACTTTTATGGAGTCAGGTATCTAATTGAACTTTTGTTCCCCCCAAAATTAGGATTTTCAGATTTGTAAACATGTCATACATTGCTTTCGGAGAGACACCCAACAGATTTACTTTTTACAAGTGGACCATTATATTGGAATCCATAATTCTCATCTTGATATTTGTAAAAGAAAACTTTATTTTGGGTTTATTTCAAATGCAATGGGCAGAAAAAAAGGAAGTAGAGGGGGAAAAAAGAGATGGGATAAATTGTTAAAAGGGAAAGAAGGATATAAGAATAATAGGCATTGAAGTTTGCTTCTACCCCTGTAGAGAGAGAGAAAAAAAAAACAGAGAACCAATAAACCAAAGGAAGAACTTAAAAGTACAAGGCATGATTTAATACAATTTGTATTAAATCTTGTCCACTACATTCCAGTACATATTGTGTGTGTAACTACCTGGTCCTAGACACCTATGGGTGTGTGTTTGTCTGAGTGAATGTTCATATAAAAGATCTTTCCATATGCATGCTCAATAGAGCCACAGACCCCAGGACTGGAGGCAGATATGGGGGAAATCACGGCCACAGGCCTCCAAAGGCCCCCCGGAGCACAGGAGCCCCGGGGAAACCACTGGCATATACCCGAGCACCCAGTCCCAGACACCGAGAACCACCATCTCACCGGCAGGGGGAGGCACCACCCACTAGCAGGTAATGTGAGGGGGGGAGGAGGGGGTAATAAGCCCCACATTTGGTGGGTGCCATGAGATGATCTAGGAGAGGAAGCAACCAGACACCCAATCTAACAGATGAAAAGGCACAACAGACAAAATCACACATTCCCACCCTCATGGGCACAAATACAGATTATCATACCCACACACCTAACATAAAGACAGACAAGAAAGGATACCATATATATACTTGCACACTGCCCATACACATTACAGTATATTCACAGGTTCTGGTACCAACACCCCAGAGTGGCAACAAGCCTATATACCCAAACTGCACAGGGTCCCACAGTAGGAGAGCAGCTCAGCCTAGATGATTTAATCAGAAACCTGGATCTTCTTTTCTCATATATCTGCATTTCATATAAGTCCAGGAATCTATACAACTCAATTAATGTTTGCATTTATAGCGTCAGAAATAAGTTTTTCCCCAAGAAAGCTTAAAAACTCTTTATTTGTTTTCTTTTTCTTTCCTTTCTTTTTTTGTTTTTTGGAAAACAGCTGCTGATTGCTGGAACCTATGTTCTCAGAGGCCAGTCCCTAACCCAGATTGCTGTCTAAACATGTAGGCAAATCTTTGAAATGTAAATGTCCAATGACCAACTCAATTCAACTTTTCTTCAGTGGACATGCAACGCTGACCCTTAAGGCAGTAGCAAACTCATTAGGGTATTCATAGACTTTGTGTCCTCTGCTTCTTACCTTTTAAGTTTTTAAAGGGTATAATGTTCACTCTGTGAGTTTAACCCAGATCCTGTTTGAACTTTTAATGATCTATTTCCTACAGTTAATGATTCAACACTCAGTTTACTACTGTGTGTATGCACTGATTAACACACAAGCGAAGCAAGGACACTTCTGGACTTAGAAGTTAAATGAAGTAAAACTGTACTCCTGTCATTTCTCAAATAGATAAATGCGGTACATTTTAATTTACACAGCCATATAATTTGCAGGGTGTTTTGAGACACACATTTGTGTCAGTATTTTTATAGAATAGAATAGAATAGAATAGAATAGAATAGAATAGAATAGAATAGAATAGAATAGAATAGAAATTCTCCCACAGTGGGGAAACTCAGGTGTCACATAGAGAAATGGACAAAATGCAATTTACAATACAAGTACAAAAGTTTACAAGGCAAATAATTCTGTACATTCTGTACATTTCTTAAAAAATGCCACACTCAGATTAAAATGTCCAGCTGAGCAAGTTGTATAATTCTACCTGTTGAGCGCAGACTACTTAATTTTGCTGGTGCTCTTGCAAAACAACTTAAAACAGTGAATACCCTTCATAGCAAACAAAAAAGCAGCACGACCTTCACATGTTATCTTTTTTCACACACTTTCTAGAGCATTTCACAAAATGCTGCGCAGCTTTCCCAAATTAAAGATGGTATTTGTTTCATCGCAGTCATTTTATCTACATATTTACCAGAAGGAGGAAATTATTTTCCTAGTTTTATGTTTTCTTTTCTTTTTTTTTTGCAATGGTAATGCTATTTCTGTAATTAGCCACCTATATTCTCAACCAAATGTCTTTTTTTCTATCTAATTATTTGTTCAGCTGCTAAAATTTGCGTGTTTTGTGTTTAGAAGTCTCAGTAAATATTTCTGAACAGACGTGATGACATGTAATTTGTATATGTAATGCACTATTTGAAGGTCCAGAGCCACAACATTGACTGTGGGATTTTAAATAATGCGCACTCCAAAGCCTGATAATCCTCAGACTGTGTTTGGTTTGCAGTGAGATAATCAGCATTAAGAGACACTTTGTGAATGTTGCTCAACGAAAGATGAAAAGTACACGAAAGGCCTGAGTCAATACTGGAGCTATTGAAGTACATTCTCAGAGTAGCTCAGGGATACCTATTTCTATTGACTGGCGGCAAGGTATTTTGCACTTTAGCACAAACCTTTCAGGTACCACACTTTAATGTCAAGAACAGACATGGCAATCTTGTATATGCTGACAAAATTATTTTGTTAGCAGTTAATAAGCACGGGGCTGTACAGAAGACACATAAAATACATGTCGCATAGTTACTATAAAGAACTTGTGCTGGTAAAAAATTATAAAGGTGTTTGTAGAGCCACACTAATACAGCAGTGAAAGACTATGAATGTGTCAGTGATTGTTTTCCCCACTAGGTTATTTATCACTGATGAAAGTTAAATTTAGAATACCAAGAAATTTCACACATCCTAATAAAAAAATATATATATCTTGGATTTTCTTACAGCAGCTTGTTATGTCTGTTGAGAAAAATGGCTTTGTAGCCTTTAAAAATGTAAGACTTTAAGAAGTTTTGGGTGTTCTGAAATAAAATTGTCAGTCATCATTAGCAAGAATACTCATCTGAAAAACAGTGTTGATGTTCACTCATCTGTAAACTGATCTCCTCTTGTACCATCAGATGTAGCTAGTGTATCTTCTTTAATTCAATCAAACTGCAACTGGTCCCTATTCATCTGGGCCAAGACTCAAAGCTATTCTCTGTTAATTACTGACCCGCCTGTTTCAAGGAAAATAAAAATCTTGCCTTTTTTCAGTTATCTAATAACACTTCCATAGTCCTTCTCACCACTTTACTTGTGGGGTGCTTAACATGTGAGGCCCAATGCCCACCAGAGCTACTGAACACACAATATTGTAGGACACTTTAACCAATAGATGGTCAAGTATTTTGAGGCACAGGGAACTAAGGGAACTTTTACGATATCCTAGTAGCCAAATTAGGCAGTCCTGTTTGATTGCGGCCCAAGAAGAAAATTGGGGAAATGGCAAAATCTTTGGTTTAAAGATTGAATACACAAAGACCACTGGAATGTCTCGTTTCATACATTCCGATATATCACATTTGACATTAGGTTATTGTTTATCTTCTAAAAATAAAAAGACAATCTGTTGTGTGTCAAATTCATCTGCTGGTGATATATGGACAAATTTACATTGCATCTTTTGACACACAAAGAAATGGCAACACCTGGTGAAGTTCTAACTTCTTAATGAAGCTCCCTTCCCAGTGGAATACTTCCAACACTGAGTCCTCGTTCATAGGCAGAGGTAACAGGTGTAAGAAGTGCATGATGTTTATTTGAACACAAGATTCAGTTGAACTCAATCTTCATCCATAACCTGAAAGAGACTGAAGAGAACGCTTAAAGACGAAGGAAATCCCCGTGTCACATGGCCAAATGGTAAATGCGAGTCTGTGTGGGGCACATTGTAAGTGCTCAATATTTCCTGCACATGAAGCCACAAAGAAGACAGGAGCAAGCATTCTCTGTTGTATAAAAGTCATATATCGCTTGCAGGCACCAAAACACAAAAGAAGTTGAGTCGTGAACATATTATGAAACAAGATTGGAGAGTGGCAAATTGGTAATTAGCTACTACATTGCAAATGAGCATTACAGTCTTGCTTATGACTTTCCTCTCTGGTCCCCAAAGCCTCTTCTATTAATTTAGCTCTGAGGGGCCATCCATAAACAGGCTGAATAAGCTGTTAGCCTAAACGACGAGTGCAAATGAAGGACTGGCTAAATATGCTGAAGGTAGCTGAGATAGTAAAATATTCAATGCACAAATTGGAGAAATCAGACAAGGAAGTATAGGAATACATTAGGTTTTCAGTTATCCCCATATACACAGATGAAACCTATTTTTAATCACCCTCTATTAAACCAAACCAAGGATTTCCTGTTTAATGTCAGAACTATTTTGTAACTAAAGTTATTACTTCATTGTTTGTTCATTAAAAAAAAAATAAGATGCACACTATGGTACACATTATCTATAGATTTCACGCAATAAAAATTTGAATTATGTTTATTTTTCTGTACCTATCTGCTTGGCATATTACAGCTGTCTGGGATGACATCATTTCTCTCGAATGACGCTCTGTCTCTCAGCCTTAATTGAAACTGCTGTGAACTCCTGGAAGTCTATACCTCCTCTTATGAGGTCAGTTTCCTGCCTCCAAATTCATTCAGCCCTCTGGTTGTCTCGCACAAGAACAAGAGGAACCCATTACTTTCAAATGAAACCGAAGCAAGACAGAAACTTCCAAATTAATTTACAGTAGAACACACCTCACAGGTAACTAACTCGAGTTTAATGTAATTACTACAAAAGCCATGAATGGCTATAATTGAGAAAAAGCCTACAGCACACAGGGATAACAAATGGCCAGTTAATGGAAGTAGAGAAAGTCGTAACTATTCATATTGATGCAAGAGGGACTGATGTCTGGCTTATTTGAAGCGGCTTAATTTTGCAAATACAGTATGCTTCAGCGAAGACTTGTGCCACCACTGCCCTGCTCTTGCCCTCCTGTAAGCATGTAGATGAGTCCGCCATTAGGTCTAAGTGGTCTTCACTCGTAAAGTCTGCCATTTCACAAATTAACCAATTTACAACAATAGATGATAGCCTGTGGCTAAGGTCAAAAGGTCAGCTGTGGTAAATATAATGTGTAAGCCTGCAGTAAGAGAGATTCATAGCATGTATTTCAAAGACACACAAAAAATAGAGTAGTAAAAGCAATGTACAAATAGATTGACTTAAAGGATAAAAATATTTCACCTCATTCTGCTTTGACCTCAACTACAGGTTTTAATTCCATCTCAGTCTTTGCTCTGGCCCACATAGTGGCCTAAATGGCCGTTACATGGTTTAATGCAATGGACAAAACAGCATTAGGCATTTGCTCTGCATCCCCAGTGTGCAGAAAGGCTTGTCAGCCCTGCAAAATAGACTGGAAATAGACAGAGGAAGAAAAAGAGAGAGCACTCTCGCATCCCTGCCCTTCCAGTCCATCGAGTTTGCACCAGGGCAGACGGACATATGGGTGATGCTACATTCTTTAAAGGGAGTGCAGCAAATTCCTAACCCACCCTCTCCACCCCCACCCCTGTCTCCCGCCCCGTCGCTCACAAATTGCCCATTCGAATGTCAGCCCTCCTTCTTATCAAGCAAAGTCTATTGTTTGCCAATTCATGGGACACTGACAAGAAAAGGCCAGAGATACTGCTCGTATTAGCAGTCAGTGTTTTGAACACGGAGGCACACAGTCAGACACACTGCCAAAAAATCAATACAGCTTTGCATGAGCCTGACCCACATACAGGCACACCACAGCCTGAACAGGCAAGGCAATGTCATTATTGTGTGTATTTGGATTCATTTGCTATGCATTTGTAAATCCATGAGCTAAAAAGACAAGTGATTAAATGTATGTATCGCCTGTGCATGCGTGAATGTAAATTTTAAACACAAGCACACTGGAGGTTTGTTTAGTTGTTTAGGAAAAGTTTTGTTTTGTTTTGTGAACATGCACAGAGACCCTTGCATGGGTGTATGTGTGTGTGTGTGTGTGTGTTCAGAAGTCCGATCATTGGGCCAGAGTGGGTGTTGAATTCACACAAGCCCTTCCTGCTGCCTGACTTCACTGTCACTGATTGCAAGCGACGCAGAGCTAATAAAAGAGCAAAGCAGACTGTCAGCAGTGATTAGGCAGGCTACACAGACAAGACAAAGAGAGGGGTGAGCACAGCGGCTTTAGCTATGGTCATTAAACAACTTGAGTCAAGGAGATTTTCAGACTAACCTGTTTTATTAAAAGGGAAGGAGGACAGCACAGCAGAGGAGTGTTTGCTATAATTATTCCACATTTTACCCCAAAATCGCACTTGAATGCTTTAGAAAGTGAATATGAACAATGAACAAGACAGTTCCCTGCAAAAGGATTCACATCCAATGAACTTTTTCACATTCATGTTACGACCAATGTAATTCAATTGGGATTTTATGTGTCAGGCCAAAACTTTGTAGTGCATCATTGTGAGCTGGAAGGAAAATGACACGCAGTTTTGAAAATATTCATGAACAAACATGTTAAAGGACCCAGTGTGTCAAAACTGAGCCAATACTTTGTAGAGCCAATTACAGTGATGTGTGGTGGGTATTGCTTCTCCTTTCACATTTAAAAAATAAATGTAGGTGTGACAAAATCTATTAACATCAATTTTTAGGTCTTCTCACAAAAGACCTAAACATCCTCGGGTGGAAAATGGTCCAGACTTTGACTGGGCCGTTCTGACAAATTAATGTGATTTAATCTAACCATTCTAGCTCTGGTTTTATGTTTAGGGTTATCATCCTTCTGGAATCTAAACTTTTATCTCTGTCTAACGTCTGTTCTAGTTTGCTGCTAGGATTTCCTTGTAATTAGCTCAATTTATCTTCTAATCACCTCTGACCAGTTTCCCTAAGCCTGCTCAAGAAAAGCATTCCCAAAGCATAATGATACCACCACTATGTTTTAATGTGGAGAACTAAATGCAAAGGATACAGTACAGTCATATTTAATCAACTTGAATATGTGTTTCGATGAGGCTGGTTTGTCAGATTAAAAGTGCCTTTTGAAAAAGCAGCAGTATTTTAAACAGATAATGAACATAGTTTTTATTAAGTCCACATTTCTGTTTTAAAAATGTTTTCATTACTCTAATATTATAACCTTAAATGTCTTGTTTTTATTAGCTGTAAGTGGAAAATCATCTATGAGAAATAAAGGCCTGAGGACCAGAGTCTGCATTTAATCTAGAAAATGTGTTTCACTTTTTACTATTATTTACATTTTTTGGACACAGATCTTTACTTCAGAGATACTTTAGATCATTTTAAACATATTAATATAGAATTTCTCTTCAACTTCACTGTTTCTGCTGTGCCCCATGAAATCCTTAAAGCATACACTGATGATTTGGCTGTAGCATGAAACATTGTGGAAAATTAATACATTCAAGGCACTGTAGTTTAGATGAAAATTTGCCTTAGTCCCATTCACCTTTTGACAGACAAAACATTCAGAACTGTAAAAAAATTACAAGATAAATTACTTTGTATGCTTTATAGTCATTTTGGAATAAACATTGCATATAAATTTTACATTTATTGCTACTTTAATCCTTGCAAACAGAAAACGTTTAAGTGGTAACAGTGACTCAGGTGTCTAGGATGATGTTCAAAATCCATATTGTACCCACTCTTTGTGATTCATACACCAAGATTTGTTCAATATGCCTTTTGAGCACAAAAATAGGCATCCCAACGGGTCGTCAGGCCACGTTTATTATTGTAAGATACAGGTGCTGTTTAGTCCAGCACAATAGATAAAGAAACGAGTACAAAAATACACCAGCTGCAGTGAAGCTGTCGTAACTGTGATGAACTGCTTTTTAAATGTACGTATATTTGTAATTCCTGGTCCTCAGATTGTTTTTCCTCCAATTACCTAAATACATATACTTGGATGTGAAAGTGCACTTACATGCACTTGCTGAGCTGCGGCTATAAGGCAGTAGGAATGTCAGACAGGTCAGGAATCTTTTCCATTTGCCTCTAAGCGTTGTTGGCTCTCTGACTGCCTGGCTGCCAGAAAGGTTGCCACAACACCTTAGTCTTTTCTTCTCTTTCCATTCACAGTCACACCATTTTGCATGGTGAACATATCTACCTAGATTTTGGTTTTCATTTGTACAAATGAAACTTGAAGAGAGATCATATTTAGGTAGGACAAATGCTTTTCTAAAGTCAACATTCAAGCATATAAAGGTGACATAAAATGTGTAAAGTGAGATATTAGGGTTAAAATTAGATGTATTTCACTTTTAATGTCACTTTAAATAAAAAAAATAAAATAAAACAGAGAAGATTAGAACCAATTTTTGAAACTACATCATAATTAAGTATAAATAACACTGCATATAGATAGGAGGACAAATAAGAGCCCAGTCCAGGAGTACATCATTTCCTTTAGTGCCGCCAAGAGCAGAGGTTAGGATGACAAATAGCTGTTATCTTCGGTGCTTGAGCTAAGACTGTTTCCACTCTGGGTATTAATGTATATTCAAGCATATTTGGTGTTTGAAGTATTAAAATAGGCATTTAACCATATACAGGGCATTTCGAACATCCATAAATTTTCACTGTTTGTTGGTCTTGGTCCAACACAAAAAGCATATTCAAGTTCTTACGTTACCAACTCAGTTTCCTGAGAAACTGAATTTCAGTTTTCTTTAGCTGTAAGCACTGATGATCCAAATTTTCAAAAGTGCACCCCTGAAAACATAGTGAAAACATTGTGTCTACTTTGTAGGTGGGTATAGATGATGGATGGGTGGATAGTTTCTCTTACTTGACTCTACTTAATGAGATACACCTGAATAATCTCCTTCTCTGAACATTATCAGTTCAACAGAATGCTTAATAAATTATCAAATAAACTTTCACCATAGTAATCAGTTTGCTAATGTTGCATAGCCAACGTAAACCTTCTCACTAGCTGTATTGGGTAGATCAGCTGGACAAAGTCGCAAATAGAAAAATGGATTAGTGCTGTCAAAATAAAAGACACACTTTCTTTGGGGCGGCTAATGAAGTACCGTCTCGAAACAGTGAGGTATGACTAAATGGGCAAACAGAGACTGCGATGAACGGATGGAGGTAATTAAAGGTGACCTAAAAGCCCAGACAGGAGGCAGTAAAAGCAGCAGTAAGAAGAGCATGTGTTCGTAAAAAGTGCGAGATGCAAATCTTCCAGCACTGTACATTAGCTCAAAATATCAGTGATTCCTTAAATCACATTAATGTTTGGGAATAAATTCTGTTACCCCCCAATATTTTATCTTAGATTAAAATAATTTAAATAAAAAGTCCTAACACTGAAGGAAAGAATTTGAATTATTGTACTAGAACTTAAAGAATGCATCTGAATAACCTGGCATAAAATGTTAACACATTTTTCTGCCCCTGAGGCGATTTAGTTCAAATACTATAAAAGACATGACTACTTCTTAAATTTATATTTTCCCATTCTGTCACTAGACTCACATACAAAAGTAGAATTTATATTTCATTATGATTAAAGATTAAGCAGCAACAAAAAAAGATATTGTGAAATCTTTCTGCTGCATGAATAAAAAGTCAAGGGAGAGTTGATTCTCTTTTGAGTAACCATGGGTATCAAGCTGTTTTTAATCTTTCTTTTCCTATACTTCCATCAATTGACATGCTCTAACATAGCACTTTTATAAGCTTTTTTTTTTATTCAATTGCAGATCTATTTTTGTCTCGCATATGCAAATGGTATGCACATGCAGGCAAGCACAAGTTAACCCACGTGCACATACACACACACACAAAACAATAAGAGAAAAAAAAAAAGACTGGGTGCGTGTTTTTGCAGACAAACACGCACTCACTCATGTAAAAACAAAACACACAGTGTGACTCAGAAGCACAAGAATGCACACACACGCACATACTCGGAGCATGTTTTTTCAGCTTGTTAGAAAAGACTGCCAAGAAGCAGGGGTATCCCACAAGCCCTGTAGCCAAGAGACCAATGCAGAAAACCAGACAGAAACTTTCTATGTGGATGGAAAGGAAAAATATGTAATATTTTTTTTAGATTTTTTTTTTTAAAACTTAATTTAAAAAAAAAAAAATATATATATATATATATATATATAAATCGGAAGAGCG
>CAEFZY010035518.1:0-11442 GCA_903066815.1 Brachyrhaphis roseni
ATCCATCCATCCATTTTCTAACACCCTTGTCCCTTATGGGGTCGGGATTTACTTAAATGTTGTTCTTTACTTTTATTACTTTCTATAAGCGCTGTGGGTTCTGTTGTCTTTCTGACATATTGTGGTGTAGGGGCTTTTCTGGTGATTTCTTCCTTCCTGTGTATATTATGCCAGGTTTCCCTGCGGCAGGCTTTACAGGTCTGCTGCAGTGAATCTGTTAACAGAAGAGATTCTGGCACACTCCTAATGAGCCTTTATTATCTTTGTTTTAATGTGTGTTTGTGTAAGCAATGGGAGTCCATATTTGCGTATATGTGTGCCTTTTGCACTGACATTTCTTTAAACCACAAACAGACATGCAGGTCTCTCAGTGTGTGCAAGACTCTGTTCTCTTTTTATCTCTTTGCTCCAGCTCTGCCACTTGTTAAGGTTTTCTCAGCCTATTTGGAGCACCGTCAGGACACATAATCATTAGGCTTTCCAGGCTTTTTCTTTTTCTTTTTTTTTTTTCCAGAGAGCACAAACAAATACAAGTAAAAAAAAAAAAAAAAGGAAAATCCTATTCAGATGAGAACAGTATTCCAGAAAAGCAGGAGAAATGCACATTTCTAATTGAGTGGTTAAATCAGTCATTTTCTACAGTGTTTTGTCCAGAATGTCTAAACATTTTCTTCTTAGTTTTTTTTTAGCCATGTTATGATTTATATCCCTTATCTCAAAGACTGACCATTCAAACATTCAAATCATTTAAGTTCAACGTGTATTATTAAAATTAAACTCTTATTACAAAAAAACTTTTATGTTATGGAATGCATCAACAATTTTCAAGATTTGGTATATTACAGGGAAGCACTTTCATCTTTCAAAAATTATGAACAATAAACATAACTTATTTTAAAGGATGACAGGAGAACTGTTGTTCGAGTTCGACTGAAGTCGTAAAGAAATTATTATATGGAACAATACAAAAAATACAATATATTAAAAAAGTAAAAATTTTGACTCTAATTTCAGAATTCTGACTTTTTTCTCAAAATTCTACAAGACAAAAATAGTAGAATTCTGACTTTTGAACTCAGAAGATTAAAGTCAGAATTAAATTAAATCAGTGGGCCCAATTCTCCTCTATATATGTCAACTCCTGGAGATAAGGAAAGAAAAAGATATATATTCTCAAGACATTGTCTCTGTCTTTATTCTGGTGTTTGTCAAGTTAATATAAAATGTGTCTTGTTATAAAGTGAACAATGATATGTGGTTTCAGTTGTATGTGTCTGTTGGTTTTTGCCTCCTCAGGTCTCAGTCTGGTGGTGGGTTTGGTTTTATACATTTCCAGTATTAATGACGAAGTGATGAATCGACCCAGAGAGCCAGAGCAGTTTTTTCACTACCGCTACGGCTGGTCCTTTGCCTTCGCTGCTTCCTCCTTCCTGCTCAAAGAGGTAATTCAAGAAACACTCATGTATGCACACGCATATTTCAATCACGTGCAGTTGCAAAGTTACTTACTTCCTAATCCTGCATGTAGATAAACACATGGCAGGAGCATTTAGGAGCTGTATTACTATTTGGTCTGCAAAAGCTGCAGCTGCAGCACACATATGTTGCTGGAAAATTCAACTGAACACATAATACCCTTTTAGCCAGTTAAGTTACTCAAATATATGCTAATGCTTAGGATTTATAGAGTCAGTATGCATAGACCAGACACACACACATAGACTGCATAGGATCTGGCTGTTAAACAAACACAGTTCAGATTAACACACTCATTTACAACGACACACACATAAATGCTCGCACACTCACTAAACGTATTCAGCCAAACACACGCTTAAAAGTGCCTGCGTAGGAGCTCGTCATTCCGCTCACATCAATATTCATAAATGTTAATAGCTGGAATACTTGAGGGCAGCAGCTCTGTTGCAGCAGCACTTTGCATCAGAAAATTCCTCGCTGGCGGAGGCGGGGGTTCTCTGCTACACTCACTCTTTCATCCTTCAATCTTTTCATTTTTAGATCTTTCCTCCTCCTCCTTCTCCATCATCTCTTTTTCATCTTGTCTGTTGGCTTTTCTTTTCAGTCTGGTCTTGTCTTTGGATGTCCTTTACTTTTTTCTTGTCTCTTCTGTCTTCTTTAATCTTCATTTTTTTAATCTTCTTTTGTCTCAACCCTGTTCTGTTTTTCTTTTCCCCACCTTATCCTCTTTCCTTCACGGCTTTTGCTGCATCCCCTTTGTCACTGTGACATTTTTTTTTATTATTTGTTATTTCACATTAGTTCATTTTGTCCTTTTCTTCCACCAAATTTATTATTTTTACATTAGCACTTCTTCCCATTTTCCAACCTCCCTCTTTTCTCTAAGGCATTTTTAAAGTATTTATTTCTACTCTTTTTGCTAATTTTCACATTTTTTCGATATTGTTTCAAGAAAAAGTTACTTTTTTTTAAAGCTTTCAATCTTTTTGATAATTCCCTGTTGTCATTTATTTTTTTTATATTTCTTTTCTTTGTCCATCTCATATAATCATCCACATTTCCTTTATCTTTGTTATTTTTCATCCTTTTTGTACTTATTTCTACAGAATTCCATAGCAGTTTTTCAGACACAATCTTTTTCTCTAACACATACTCTCTCACTTTAATCAGCATTCAAATTTGTACATGTTTTTTGTAGTCATGATGTTGTGGATGAATAGTGAATGAGCTGAGGAAGCTCAGTGAAAGCCCAAGTGAAAACACATGAATACATTTTGGGGTAATTGCTCATTCCACCCTGCAGCTCTGAGGCCTTTTTGTCAACTCTTTGCAAAATTATGTCTGATTTATTCATCTTTTCCTCTCCTGATGGCTTTTTGAAATCTTGCATTCTTGCTGCAGGTTCTGTTAGTTCAAAAATTAGCTGAGTATCATTTCTTATTTTCTACTACCTGTGGCAATACAGATGTTATTATGAAATAAAAGGTAGAGTCTGCTTTTTCCCTTTGTCAATTTCGGTTTTCTGAAACAATTTCCCGACAGCCTAAAATCCCTATGGACTCAACGAACATAGTCCTGCTCTTACTGTCTGTTATTAGACTGACACCATTAATACATGTCTGTGATTGGACTACTGCTGGAAAATGCTAAATGGAAAGCCAATTTAATATGAAAGACTCAATTTGCAGATGTAATAAATATGCGTTCTGGTTTCTGGGCTAACAGTTTGTTGCCTCCCAGATTGTCTGCTATTATTGCTTTTTAGTTTAGTTAAATAAGTGACTGCTAAGATTTGTTTTATTTTTGTTTCAAAGAATCAAAAAATAATATAAAACAGTGGTATGCAGGAAACAACACATTAAGTCCCAACAGAATGGATGTAGGTGTAACATTAAACAACACATTTTGGCTACTAAACACTTCTATAAACCGTTAAATTCAAGTTGCTGTTTTGAAGGGATTCATCAGGTTTTCAATCATATTTGTTTTATTGTTTCTACTCTATTTAAGTACTATATGAACTGCTCTTATGCAGCACTTTTCTAGTCTTTGAGCCACTCATGCTCATTTTAGACTTGAGTAACACTTATTCAAACTAATAAAATTTACTTCTCAATCCAGAATATTGCTACACAACTTGATGTTTTGTGACTAATTAAATGTCAACATGTGGTGGGGGAAAGCTTGAATCTAACTTTCTAATTTCCAGCTGACTGCTCTTCCCCTCTTGGGCCAGAGCAGTTCCTGTCAACAACTGAATCACTAGTTGAAATTCAGCGAGAACACAAATAAATAGGACCTAAATGTTGGATTCATATCTTTTCCTTAACTGGAGCCTTATCCTGTCTTGTGCAAACTGAAATACCCCAACCAGGCTCCACTTAAATTTGAAGATTAATATATTCTAAAAATAGCTGGGGTTTTGAATTATGCTTCTCCATTTAGGTTTCTCTATGTTTAAATAGCAAACGACTATTTATATTTAAATGTCCAAAACGGTTTTACATCAAACTCTGCAGTTAGAAGGCTACCAATGATATGTCTGAAATGTCAATTTCGGGGGTGGGAAAATAGACAGCATTCATAGTTCATTTAAAAGAAAATGAGTACCTGCCCATCTTAGTCTACATTCGCAGAAGATAAAATAAACCTATTTATGTAACTCTATCTGTCTCCTTCTCAGGGTGCAGGAGTGATGTCTGTCTACCTCTTTATGAAGCGTTATGCAGAGGAGGAGCTCTACCGCCCCCATCCAGCACTCTACCGCCCCCGTATGTCTGACTGCAGCGACTACAGTGGCCAGTTCCTTCATCCAGACTCCTGGGCTCCACCACAGCGGGGCCGAAGTCCCTCTGATGTCTCCTCTGACATCTCCATCCAGCTCAATCAGACCCCGCCGCCTCAACAAACCCTAAAGGGTGGCAGTAGCTCCCAGGCAACGCCTTCTTCTTCTGGGCCTTCATCAGCTGCCAGCTACCAGCTCCATCCTGCATCTTCCTCCTCCACCTCCTCCTCATATCCACACCCTCTTCACCCAGGTGCCACCTCTACCCTGACCAGGGTGCCACATGCTCTCGCCCACTCGCAATCACATCCCCATTCGAGCGGGCCCCCACCTCAGTCCCTGCCGATGGTAGCACCTCCCTCTGCCGTGCCTCCTCCTCACTACCACGCACACACACGAATGGGTGCCTCACCATGTTAGGCTGGGTGAGCATGGAGTGGGGTGGGGGGTGGGATACAGCTGGGGTTGATACACCAGGTGGGGGGGAATGCCTATGTTATAGCTCCTAAGGCACTCACCAGATGCACACAAACACTAATCCTGCTCCCTTAAAGTGTGTGGGAGGAGGAATACAGCAGAGGAACTAAACGAAGGAGGTTAGAGGAGCAGAAAAGAAAAAGGGGAGAGGAGGAAAAAGGAGGGAGGGGTGGAAGAAAAGCAGGTGGGCGAAAGGATGAGTCACTGTAATGCTGAGGCCGAGATGAAGACAGATGCTTAACAAAACTTTAACACGCTGGGAGGGAACACGCAATGGGAGGAGTGAGGAATATGATGATTAGTAGCAACAAGACACTCATGGGGTTTTCTGATGAATACATTCATCATCATGAACTTGATACAAAGGCAACAGTATGAAGCAGCAAACAACTTAGGAAAGAAAAAAAAATGACAACGTTGTTTATTGTGGAAGCAACAATTGATCAACAGAAAATGTGTAATTTAAGCATTTTATTATTTGACTAACCAGGTAAGACTTGATATAGTTCCTTATTTGCCAAATTTTATATTTTATTAAAGTTGGCAAATAATGAAACTATTTGAACTAGTTTTCTGACCTGTATATTTCATAATAAATGCTGGTGAATTTTGTTTAACATTTTCATCCCCGATATTGATCTCAGTTATTTGGGACTCGATCATTCATCAGCCCTGAACTGACTCTTTCATATTCAAAATTCATTAGTTTTAAATAAATAACCCATTTTATCAACATTTATTTTTCAGTATGCACTCTGTAATAACTCAGTCCGAACAGCATCAATGGCTCACAAATTTTTGTGAGAAATGTAGCTGACATAAAGTCACAGACATTAGACCTACAACATCTATTTTAAGATGAGTTTCTTCTTGGTTAATTTAGACACCCTTGATCAGAGCCATGATTATCTGAAATTGGATCAATATGTTTCTAACTTTTTTAATAAAAATGTTTGTAGTGAAAAGCATATTTACCTATCAACAATAAAACTGTAACTTGAAAATATTGCTTTCACCTTTTGCCTTTGTATCATGACCTACCAATACAGCGCATTATGTAGGGGTTAACTGTATATGCATAGAGAGTTTTATGCCTGATAGTTTCTTGTATAGATTCTTCTTCTAAATTTTTTCCAAAACAAGAAAATCTAATCCCAATCAAAACTTGTTGGGTGGTAGTATTAATAGACATTTTTTGTATTTAAAGAAAAAAAAAACTTTGGGAATGAATGTGCTGCAATTTCTTGAATGAAACTAAATATATAACTCAGAGGCTTTCTATGGATCTGATTCTGGATAGTTGAGGAACCTCTGAAGGTTTCATTGATTTGCATGAAATGTTCAAATCACTAATGGTAAAATTGAGATAAAGGACATTTAACAATCATTACCCAACACAAACAAGTAAGCTAACTGTTTTAAGGACATATTATGATAAATTGCATTTGAATCCATTTGAGTGACATTGTACTTCTCAGATTGGTATAATTCAATGAAATCTCACTCACCCAAGTTTGAGTGCAGAAAGTTTATAGAAGAAATGAATAGAATTACTGAAAGTGCACTTTGAGTAACTCAAACTTGTTGGGGAGCAAACTGGGAACTTGTGTTTACTTCTTGTGGAGTTGTTTTACTAATGTGACAACTACTATAGTCATAAGTTCAATGCTGAAAAGCAATTCAAAATCAGTGAAAACAAAGTTTTGCTGGTTAAAGAAGTGCAAATATGTGCTACTTTACAATTCAAATCCCACATTTTAATTTGTCTCCAATCTGAATTTATCTTGTTTCACAGTAACTGCAGTGATTGCTTGTTTTTGTAGCTGAGTAGCAATCATGCTTAAAATAAGCCATTGTTTTTAGCATTTTTAGATTTATGGGGAAAAACTATATGCTTACAAGCTGTGATACTATGATATAAAAGAAACATGTAGCCAATGCAGTGTTAAGAATATTTTATGATTCTTTGTTATGTAGCTATTAGATAAGAAATGATTTAGCTGCTGATAAGAATTTTTGAATATATTTTGCAGATGTATTTTTTATTTTGAACTGCTAAGAGTTGAGCATCAATGCTTAAGAATACTCACATGCAATCATAGTACACATGCAGGCACACATAAACATGTCCATTACCATAAAAATCTCTGAAAAATCCAAACAAAGTGTTTCTTTTGACAAAACTGCAGCAGAGAAATTAAGCTTTAAAAAAATATTTATTTCATTATTACCTCTTTTGTTAGAAGCTTTATTTTATTTTTTTTTCCCAAGCTGTGATTTGGTGTAAAAATTCACTCTGCATCCTAAGTATGCAATCAACCCAGGCTGAATTATGTAAGAGTTGGTGGACATATTGAGTCAGTTATATTAGACTCAACTGATACCTATTGGAAACAATATTTATTTAAACGAGCTGCTTTATTGCATAACTTTATTTTTGTCATGCCTGAAAGTGTACCATTTGCAGTGTTTTGTTAACTTTGAACTCAATAAACTTTTGCCTGGCTCTAGTCTTCCATTTGCCTATTTGTTAATTATGCAGATTTTTAACGAACACGCTCAAATCAGAATAGTTGTGAAACACCATTGTTGTGCTTAACTAAGAAATATTTGTCCAGTGACAACATATGAAAAAACTATGTCTTGCTTTTTATTGTAAGGCAAAAACAGCTGTTGAAGAAAATGAAAAAAGGGGAAAAAAGTGTTTATTATATTTTTATTAGTCATTTTTTTTATTATGCCTTGTGATGGTTTATGTGTTAGTTAACAAAAAAAGATGGAAAATCACTTAAAAATAAAATATAAAACAACCTATCACATTCACATAGTGTCAAGAGAAAAACAACTTTGTTTCTGAGAGTCTCTTGGAACCAATGCTTTTGCCTACAAACTTGGGCTCTCTAGGAAAGAGGGGGTAAAATGATCAAAGTGCCACAAAAGGGTAACTTTGTGTTATGAAAAAAAAAAAAAACTTTTTCAATTAATTGTTGGAAAAGAAATGTTTTTCTTTCTACAGTTTAATAAATAATTCATAGCGTCTTAGACATCTAAATCTAAGGAATAATCTATCAGGCTGACATTCTCTGTTTTATTTAACTCTAAGGTCTATTCAGCCATTTGCTTTCTCAAGCTAGTTGAGAATGTATCTTGCAATTAATCAAGTACTGACAAACATTTGACACAACTCTGTGGGCAAGAAATGTAACAGAACAAAGAACATGTCAATAAAAATTGCATTTTTGATACCATCATTCAGAGCCCTAAAAATTATATGCACTGTGGTGTATCATTGTTAAAGTGTGACTCAGTCATTGCAAAACACATTTGCTTACTATTTTTTTTTTCATGATTTGTTTGCAGATTATTAAGTGATAATGAAACCTGTTATTTTTTTCTGTGGTGTGTTTCACAACGCCAGATCTGAGTGCATCATTAGAACTGTGCTGCCTTATTCTCGTTTTGTAAAAGGAGACAGCTGAGAAGAATACTTTTCTCAAAATGTATACCTTTTTTGCCCATGGTGATGTATTTCAACATATACGCCCGGCTCCAGACTTCCATTTATCTATTTGTTAATGCCTATTTGGTAGATGTTGAAATACATACATAGCCATTTAATATTCTTTGCAGTTTTTCATCCTTTCCATGACAACTTCCATTTGAACCAGGGTTTCAGTTTTACTGAAGATTAGCTTGAGTCAGAACAATAGCTTGACCTTCCTGGCATAAACAGTGCTGATGATGGAAGATGTCAGTTGGTTGTGGTCTTAAATACTTTTCTGATAAAATTACGTATCGGTCCCACAGCTTTGTTTTGCATGTGTTCCTAGTACTACTAAAAATCTCTGCTCCAGGTTTCTTTTGAGCAACTTTATCATCATTATTATTATCATTGATAGATTGCAACTCACCTGACAATAATTATAAAGTTTGAAACTTCCTCTTAGAAGTTGAGGTTGCTTCTGACTGCGACTGATTTAATGCTGTCTGTGCCATTGAGCTCACAGCTGCACTTTTAATTTGAGCAGCAGGAACAGACTGTTCTCATCTAAGGAGGGAAGGTTGCAGGCAATTTGGGGGAGACAGATTTCGGCAGCTGGTCTGTCCTAATTTGTGCAAGTTATTTAAAACAAACTTAGCTGCAATGAGAACGGTGGATTTAAATAATTCAAGATGCCATCACAGTAATATAAAGTAATCAGAAAGACAAACTTAGGGGTGAGCAGGTTATGTTTATCCACTGTACAGAACATCTAAGGCTTGCCTAGAATCACCTTGCTGGGCTTGCCTAAACCTGGGATGTCAAAAATAATCCAAAGAACAGGATGTAGCTGAGATGCTGTCAAACTAAGACACTCAAACTATCAGCTGCACTCCAATAAATCTTGCATCACACCATACCTCTAAAAACATCTTAGCTTTTCTTTTTCTTTTGCAAAGAATCAAACAAGAATAGCATTACATTTTATTTGGTATTGACATAGATAAAAAAAAAAAAAAAAGTTTAAATTTTAAATTTAAGATTTTAAGGAACTGACAGGTTCACTTTTTAAAAATATAAACAACATTTGTTGTTTTACTCCTATATTGCTGCAAGTTTAAATTTTCTTTGTGTTCAAGGAAAGTTTGTTGATCTCGGGTAATAAAAAAATATTTCCCATGACTGTTTTAGTCTTAGGCAATTAAACCTGACCCTCTCTGGCAATGCTGCCTGCATGGAAAAATAATAAGTTAAAGTCTTTGTTATGGGTCCTTGAGCACCTGCACACTTTGAAAAATTGTTTGTACCTTTTCTGTCTTTCATATCTGCTGTAAAAACCTACTTTCCCACCCACAAGTTATTTTTTTTTTTTTACTGAATGAAAAAAATCTGAATGAAAACAAAAAGCCGCATGTGAAAAGTATTTAACACTTTGAACCTAATAATTAGTTGTGCCCCCTGTGCACATTTGACAGGAGAAACTCACATAAAGCGTTTGGAATAAACTGCAATGAGTCTTTTACAACACTAAGCCCAGTTTCACAATCCAAGTCATGCATATGCATTTTCTATAAATTTATGCATTTTAGTGTCAGTTTTAACTGTTAAATCACAAGATAAATAAAAATGGCCCCATCAACGTTTTGTTCAGATTAGTACAAACCTGCTTAAGAGAGTGGATGATTGCATCTTTAGTTCCAAATGAAGGGCAGTATACAAACTGCACTGTGTCCAGAAAGACTGCTATTTACTTAAGTGGGTCTATAACAAGTTCTCTGGGGCTTTCCCAATTTAGCTTGTTAAGGCAACTGGTAACGTAATTATGAAGGACAAATTACACAAAAAATTAAAACAGAAATACTGTATACAGAAATATATGATTAAAGCAAAGTATGAAATTTAGTTTTCCTCAACAAATACATTCATGTTTAATAAAATATACATTCTGTTGAGGCTATTTTGCCAGAGAAAAAGTATCTTTTAAAATAACATATGAGTAGATTTTGAATAAACTTTTAACTAAACCCATATTTCTACATTAAGGAATAAAAATATCCCAGCCTGAGACTTGAACCCAAGACCTTATTGCTATAAGGCAACAGTGCTACCAACTGCCCCACCATATTACCCTTGATCTATAAAAATGCTCTCAAAAACTGAATATTGTAAAATACTTCAACCTTTTTTCGCTTATTTCATTTAGTAAAATTCCTCATTCATTAAACCTTCATAAAACATTCCAAGCCTTATTTATTTATACTCATTTTGATGATTATGACTTAGGCTACTGATAATAAAAACATATTTAGTATCTCAAAAAAATAAACTGTATAACAGCAATCTAAAGAAAAACAGTTTGTAGATTTATATATTTTTAATGTGTAAATGTTACACATTGGTCATATCATGGCTTACATCGTCATATGGAAGACAGTCATTGACGGGTCCCACAAGCAGAGTTAGCTAGTAATGGTTATTGTTAAAGAATCTGGTTGTCCACAGTCTGCTGTATCCAAGAATAGTCATAGTTGAGTGGAAGGAAAATGTGTGGTAGGAAAAGGTGTACCAGCAGCAACGATTACTGCAACCTTGAGAAAATAAAGTGATTTTCTTCTCAAAGTCTGCTGGAAGGACTTGTGATTATGTGTTGATCTCATACATTTATTTTTTAGTCAGATTTCATTCCTTTGTTATTTTTGCTTTGGTTCAGTTAAATATTATAAAAAGCCAAAACAATCATTTAATTTCTCAGGGGATATTTACACAGAATATATAATTAGAAGCTCCACTACTTTGTGTTAATTCTCTTTTAGACAGCCAAACAGTTTCCACATACCAGGATCCTGCTTCTAACCATTTTAACTGTCATGAAGTGTGTGGTGAGGTGGTGAGGCAGACGCTGGAGACCCAGGTACGATTCGGAGTGATGATGATTTAATGGTAAATAATAAGTCACAGATAGTCCAATAACCGTGGCAGCACTGCTGAGCGGAAACAGAAGGCTCATCGCAGGTAGCGCATGGCAAACGAATGGACAAGGCAACAGACTGGCAAAACATCAGACGAGGACCCAACAAGGAACAAAGGACACAGGTGGGATTAAATACACAGAGAGTAATCAAGGAAGGACACACCTGGGAACAATCAAGGGGAGGACAGGACAACACGGAGAGCACAGAGACACAGAACTCGAAATAAATACACAGAAAACTCGAAAATA
>CAEFZY010035521.1:0-13944 GCA_903066815.1 Brachyrhaphis roseni
GGCACAGCCAAGATACTGCGCAGAACCCTCAAGCTCCCAGGCCTCTGGTAGAGGACCCGAGCTAAGAGGAAGAAACACTACCCGCGGTGGGTGAGAAGGGAATTTTTTTTTTTTTATATATATATTATCTTAAATACTTTAAGTAATCTATCTACTTTTAATCTGTTTAATGTTTTTTTTCTTATATGTGGTTTTAACCTTTTTGTACAAGCACTTTGAATTGTCTCCGGCTGAAAGGTGCAACATAAATAAAGTTGCCTTAATTGTGCTTCATTTATTTAGCAAATATGGACTAATATGGTCTTTCCCTCTTGTAGCTTCATATTTCTCTTGCTACCTCTTAACTTTGCCACCGGATCCAGCAAACATCTATTAACTCCTCAAATTGGAGGGGGGTAGCTCTCTTGTTGATTCTCAATACTAACTGGTAAAGACTTATTCTGATACAGCATTTTATCAAGTCCATAGGACCCCAAATTGCTTCACACTGCATTCAGTCATTCACCCATTCACAGCGTGTTCAGTCCCTGCTGGGACTGAACCAGTAACCCACTGATTGTGAGGTAAACTCCCACCATCATCGTCCCATCAGCTCAGTGTCGCATACAAAACAGTTCGACATGAACACTTTTTCCTTTGTGAAAAGAAGTCCGATGACTAAAGCCTTTCCTTAGCCTCCATCCCCCAGAATGCCATGCGGTTCTGGATCAAAGTTCAGTTAATCAATGGATCAACATTCAATCAGCTGCATTAGCAGTTGATATTGTTTTGTCGCCCAGCTCTAGGATGCATTCAGCCTGATCTACAGTGTTTGTTTCTGCAACACACACTGAATCCAGGTCAAAAGTTCAGCATAGGTGACCACCTTGTTTCACATGATTGGAACATATAGAGGACATAGCTTTAGAATCAGCACTTCTTTTCTTGCAACTTCTCCACAAACACCAGCTTTGGTGTCACGGCCGCAATGAACACTTTCTGATATGACCCAGTGACAACGATTTGTCTAAGATTTCAAGACAGAGAAGGACTCTCTGTGTCTGTCGGTCATCACATTTTCCACGTGATGTTGAAAAATGTGTGTCAAACGTGTGCGCAACATTGCCAACAAGTACTTCATCACTTCTCGAATGTCTGATAAAAAGGGACCAAGAAATCGGTTGCACACATTATGAATAGGACCAGTTTGATAAAGCGCAGAAGTGGAAGAACTGTTAGAAGAACACATGACTGACTAAAAACAGATTCAGTTGGTAAATCGCCCAAAAAAAAAAAATGAAAGTAAAAAACAGTTCTGTTCCCTACTTTGAGCTTTGGGAGGCTGTTCAGTAACAATTCATTACATTGCTCACTGGCTCCTTTGGTTCATTTAATAGGGACCAATTTGGATCATTTTTTTTTTTTAATTGGCAGCTGCTGTGAACCAGGTGTATCTTCCAAGAAAAGGAAACACTGTACTTCCTCATC
This sequence comes from Brachyrhaphis roseni, assembly GCA_903066815.1. Classification (NCBI taxonomy): domain Eukaryota; kingdom Metazoa; phylum Chordata; class Actinopteri; order Cyprinodontiformes; family Poeciliidae; genus Brachyrhaphis; species Brachyrhaphis roseni. The sequence continues at coordinate 1,468 of CAEFZY010035521.1, forward strand.
AACCTGTTATCTGATAGTGTTTGCTTTTCTGCTCACTGATTTGAATATTAGTTTCTGGTATGTAGTGTAATGTGAGATAAAAAAAAAAAGAAGCTATGAGATTGTTTCACAGAACCCATAACCTGCTGTCAGTCTAGCTGCAACTTGATTAACCACAAAAATGTGCAAATTGAAATAACAAAAATATATTTGCATAATGCAGTTTTGAAAACCCACATTGTTTGAAAAAAAAAAAACAAACAACGTTTCTGCAGCGGATTTGCAACCGTATTGAGACACTGTTTTCACAGCACTCAAGATCAACAGCTGGATGATACTACTGGTGAAAACAATGACGAACACAACAGGTAGAGATAGGAGGATGATGGTTTGTTTTAGTTTTTGACCATGTCCATCCGGCTCCCCCAGAGCTCTCACAGCATCGCACACTTCATGAAAAGTTGTGTCAGTCTAACATGTTGAATTCTTAACTCTTCTGTCAAATCATCGACTACAATTTCCACAGAATGCTGCATACGTAGCTGCCATGTAGGCGGGGCCTGTTGCTCCATCATCTGAAGAAGACGACAACGTCTCCTCTGATTGGCTGACAGATGATGAGAGCTTGTTCCATGGCTGAGTTATGAATGCATCTCCTGTAAGTGTTTACATGCATGGCTGCCATTATTTTTTAATGACTTATTGCGCGTGAACAAGCTTATTCACGTGTGATTGTCATTTTATTTCTTATTTATTGGAGAAATCGCAACCGTGAAACTGTGCTTTTTCTCGACATCATCAGAAAATAGGCAACTATTTGCACACATTTGTAATGGAAATGCAGTTACTGTTCATGGAGAAAATATGTGAGCTAATAAGATTTTCATTTATACAGGCCCAGAAATTCATGCTACACCACTTGAGGTGGATGGAGAAAACCTCTGATAATCTCTCTCTGTGAGCGTTAAGGTGTGAGCTGGTGTTACAGTTGTTTGTCTCTGCTTCGTCCCTATCCATCCAGGTTGTACCCTTCATGACCACTGTATGACTTTCTAATACTTTATAAGAAAAATGAAGCATAAAGAGTTACTGATTACCAAAGTAGCTTAAATCTGTCGTTTTGTCATCTTCACACTGTTTGCCTCGAAGCAGACAGTAAATAATGTGGCTAATTGTAAAGGCATCCAAAGCAAGAATAATTACTTAGAGCGTTTTCCTGGAACAGGACCCATGTCTGATATCTTGCAGTCTGTCTGCCGACGCACAAGCATGTGATTCAGAAGAAAATTGCAGGTAAATCGAAGGCATTCAAGGCATTTTAGTTTGCTGGAGCCAGGAGTGATTAGATAAATCGACTTGCTGCCAATATCGGCCAGGGAACACTTTATTAGGCCTGTAAAATAGATTATACTGATTAATGGGCTTTCAATATGTCCTCTCCAAAATAAACCACTGGTCTACACAAGTAGACCAGTGGCTTGTCTACACATTAACCTTCCCTGTGTTTGGTGAAGAAAAGCATCCCCACCACCATGTTTAGAGCGATATGCAGTATTGTTTTGTTGCCACACACGGGATACTGCATGTAGACCAGAAATTCAGTTTGGACTCACCTGAAAACAACAATATTTCCATTTACACTCACCAGCCTCTTGCTAGGCACATCTTGCCTTCAGAGCTGCCTTAATTCTTCGTGGCATAGATTCAATAAGGTACTGGAAACATTCCTCAGAGTCTGGTCCATATTGACGTGATAGCATCACGCAGTTGCTGCACATCCATGATGTGAATCTCCCGTTCCATCACATCCCAAAGATGCTCTGTTGGATTAAGATCTGGGAACTGTGGAGGCCATTCGAGTTCAGTGAACTCATTGTTGTGTTCAAGAAAGCAGCCTGAGATGATTCACGCTTAATGACATCCTGCTGGAAGTAGCCATCAGAAGGTGGGTACACTGTGGTCATAAAGGGATGGACATGGTCAGCAACAATACTCAGGTAGGGTGTGGCGTTGACACAATTGGTTCTAATGGGTCCAAAGTGTGCCAGGAAAATATCCCCTACACCATTGCACCACCACCACCACCACCAGCCTGAACTGTGGATACAAGGCAGGATGGATCCATGCTTTTATGTTGTTGACGCCACATTCTGACCCTGCCGTCTGAATGTCGCAGCAGAAATCGACTCTAATCAGAGCAGGCAATGTTTTTCCAATCTTCTATTGTCTAGTTTTGGTGAGCCTGTACGAACTGTAGCCTCAGTTTCCTGTTCTTAGCCGACAGGAGTGGCACCTCCTGTGGTCTTCTGCTGCTGTAGCCCATCCGCCTCAAGGTTGGACGTGTTTTGTGATCAGAGATGCTTTTCTGCATACCTTGGTTGTAATGAGTGATTGGTTGAGTTGCTGTTGGCGCTGTATCAGCTCAAACTAGTCTGGCCACTCTCCCCTGACCTCTGGCATCAACAAGGCATTTGCACCCCCAGAACTGCTGCTCACCTGATATTTTCTCTTTTTCAGACCGTTCTCTGTAAACCCTAGAGATGGTTGTGCATGAAAATCCCAGTAGATCAGCAGTTTCTGAAATACTCAGATCAGCCCGTCTGGCACCAACAACCATGCCACGTTCAGAGTCGCTTAAATCACCTTTCTTCCCCGTTCTGATGCTCGGTCTGAACTGCAGCAGATTGTCTTGGCCATATCTACATGCCTAAATGCATTGAGTTGCTGCCATGTGATTGGCTGATTCAACATTTGTGTTGATGAGCAGTTGGACAGGTGTGCCAAATAAAGTGGCCAGTGAGTGTATATTTATATATCTACATATGTAGCCCTCTGTTTGCTTATGGAAAATTTCAGAGCTTGACAGAGCTTATTAGTCATTTTCTGAAGGGTCTCCAATACTAATAAATGGTAGTATTTTGTATTTTTTTTCTTAGTCCATGGACAGTCCTGATACAAAAAAAAAAGGAATTCACTTCAAATTATCTGTCACGCAAATTCACTTTACTCTGTTTTAACATGCACTGGTTATTCTCTCAAGACAAAATGGAATGCTGTGTTAGTACGACTTGTGGAAATAGAACAGTTAAAACTGCACTTAATATTTTTAAATGATCAAAATGAAAGTTTTTATTATTATTATTGATTAATGTATTTACTATTATTCTAGTGGTCTATATGTGTTTTATTAGGACATTTATCATACTGTGGCAGAAGACATAAAATTAGAACAGATGAAGTAAGTCATCAATTGTGTTTAAAGTCCAGCTTTATTCTCTTTGGCTGCATCACTTGAAGAAAGTGCTTCCAGCTTGGATTACCTACTCGAGACAATTTTATCGTTTCAAGAAAAACAGCTTACTCACATGTGACAGCCATACAGCTGATTCATCAGAACTCACTTATGCTTTTTTTTTATTATTTAATTTAGCAAACATGTCAGAGTACCATATTGCTATTATCAAGACAAATCCAAGCTGACATGCTTAAAGTGGTTAAGATCCCAACAACTGAATAAACAGCGAAAATAGCCGGTGATGTGGGTTTCTCCCACTCAGTGATCTGTCTGATCAGCAACCAGTCAAGGATCAAGTACTGGGATAGGCAGCTTGGAACAGATGATCCCCTTCTGGAACCTGCCCAGCTCTAGTGCACTGAGTTCGTTGCTCAAGGAAAATAGAAAGTGATCTAATCCCGGCACCTGCCTCATCACTAGTGGCAGTTTCAGTAAATCACACACACCAAAAGATGGCAAACGCGCACCTGTGTTATAAAAGCCAGACATGTCGTTAAAAGGAATTGAAATATTACGGAGCCCCCTAGGGGACACAAAGGATTTTTTTTTTCGTTACCTCGCAAAAGTATTGCGTACAGTCGCAATAGGTTTGAATACTTTAAGCTTTTCTTATGGTGGCCATCGTACTCTCTGCTGTTATATAAGTTTTTCGTAAGGTTTTTCCGTGTATGTTAATAACTTGTTTCTGAAACTTCTCATCCAGTAAGTCATTACAACATGGCTCCTCTATTAATGTTTTTACCAGCATTTCACTGAGAAGTAGCTCATATAATGAGCTCAGCAAATATACAGTTCCACCAGGTGTTTGCTAATTGCTGATGGCTAGTCTGAAGGAGTAGCCAACCCTTCCTGGAATAACCAGGGAGGGTTTCTCTGTAGGGTGGAAGTTTAAAAGCTTGGAATCTTGGAAGCTGCAGTTTTGAGGAGGAGCTGCGCCTCAAAGGCGGAGCTAGGTCTACCCAGGTATTTTGCACAGCTGAAGGGTTGCCACTGGAGACTAAAAGATTTCTCAAACATGCATGAATGAATCAAAGCAATACTCCAGGTATGATTTTGATGAGGGAATAAAGTTGTAATGTGATGTAAAACTCCAAATCCTGCCCCTTTAAGCCAGTTTTTTCTAACTGTGACCCTGTGTTGACCTCAGATAGTTGCCTGGGCTTAAAGCCAGTGAAGGAAAATACATTTCTGAATCAAATTTCTATACAAAATCGGGCACAGACTATCTGTAATTGTTTGGACCATTGCAAGCTGGCAAACATTGGACCATTGCCAATATCCAATGTTTGGACAGAATTGACCTAAATTTTCAGAATTTAGGTCAATTCTGAAAAGCACTGATCAAGCGTATGCATTTCCACTTTCAGAGGGTACTTGAAGGTGACATCTTCAATCTTCTTTCCCCCTTCTTACCTCTTGTAGAAGCCATTTTCATGTTCATCCACCCTTACCAAAGTACTAGCTTGCAATAATTAGGTATAGTACACAGAGAAACCAGAATGGATAGTGTGCAGTGATATATTTAGGACTGTGCAGTGGTGGTCACACTTCCACTAATAGCTGAGCTAATTTCTTGTGTTGTTTTGCTAATTTTGAAAACATTTAGCACAAATAATTCCTTTTTTTTTTCTGGACAAATTCTAAAGAGCTACCTTACTTGTCTGCTTTGTAAAGTTTTAGTTGAATAAAGTTTGATATCCGTGTTGAAGTTTTGGTTGTTGACGGCTAAAAATTTGTCAAGCAGTTAAACATTTGTTTTCATGCTTTTATTTTGAAGAGGGTGAAGGTTGCTTACGAAGCAGTTTTGTTTCCTCTCCTCACGTTCTCTCTTTCAGAACCAAAATGAAACGCAGACAATAGAGAACGAGATATAAACACCATATTTAAGGTGATTGTAGAATATGCAAATTATTATCTCAAACTTAAACTGGTGCTCAAGTGTTGTAGTCTTTCAAGGGTGGATATAATTTAACTTGAAGTTGGCACTTGATCACGTTGCTGGTGTTGTGCTTTAGCATTAGCATGACTGTTTACAATTAGCGCTTTAGGGTTTGCACAACAAACCTTTTAGGTAGCAGTGAGTATCAAATTTGCATTTGGAATGATACATCTACCTATCCACGTATCGTTAGTTAAACAGTCTTGGCTGAAATAACTTGAGACACTGAGAAAACATCTTCTAGTGATTGACCAATGTCTGACCCCTGTCCAAGGAAAATTTGGCCCACTCCCCACTTTCAGTTGTGAGATGTTTGAAGTCTTTCTTTTATGTACAACCTGCCTCAAATCACCAAGCAGCGCCTTATTGTGAACAATGGATTTAATTTGGGCGAGGACTTTTCATTTGTTCTTATGTTTGTATAAGATTTCTGTCACTCTGTGTATTGGGAATTGATTCCCATCTTTGAGAAGCTGTCGCTCCAGGATATCTCTGTTATGTGACCTCTCGCTCCGACTTTAATTGCTCAATATTTGGTGGCTTTGCCAACACGGACTGAAAGGCTTCGTCCGCTTCCTCTGCTGCCAACCCAATGTGGGCAGACTAAAATTCTAACATGGAAAATCAACGTCAGCGTCCACAACTACTGACCAAAGAACATCATTCTACAAACACCATTCTTCTGTGGTAAACTTTGAACTAATGCTGTCTTTTTTTTTCTTTTTTTGTTTTTGTTTTTTTAGAGAACAAAAACAAAAACGTGTTGCGCGAACCCTTTGAAAGCCAAGATTGTGCAGATAAGCACTTTCAGATCTCCAGTAGCAGCAAACTGCTGTAGATCTGACAATTACATTTGTGGGTTGGTGACTTCTTTCACAATAATCTGAGAGCTGCAACAACTTTCTTTGGTCTCAGCTCTTTGGATCCCACCATGCTGTTCAAGCTGCGCAAACTCTGTGACTGAGCACGCTGTCCGCGGACAGACAAGATGCCGTAGTCAAGCGTATTGATTTCATGCATTTCTGGTGACAAATGACTTTATTTCCCCTTCATCTGAATGGATACTAGCAAGTATGATGAGCTAATTAGGAACCTAAAACGGCTTGTGCTCCTCCAGGGCAGCCACCCAACACCGGGTAGTAGCTGCTGCACGTCGTCCCTGTAATTCTCAACCTTATCAGCTCTGTGTCGCATACAAAACAGATCGATGTGAGCACCATTTCCCACCAACCAGGTTACTGTGAGACACAAGTAAGCGGTCGTAAAAATGTACCTTTGGGCGGACGTTTCCGGTGGACATCCACATTGAGTTCACCTCGAGTGAAGTGCACCATAGTATGTGGGCGACCGAAGTTTTTAACAGTGGATACCTCCTTAAAGATGCAGTGTTGACCTTTCAGCTGTAAGCACACTGATGTATTATGTCTCTTTGTAACTTTAGCCAATTTAACTGGAAATAAGTATGGGAGCATCCTGATTTATTGCTCACTGGAGCAATAAATAAAGGTCTTTCTGTCGGGGTTTTATTGTTCAGTTATATGGACTGAATGTTGAAAACCACATGACTGTATTTCATCATGTAAAGACTTCATCCAGCCTGTACTGTATGGAAGAATGTGGCCAGTGGTTCTAGCCTGTGTTCACCCTAACGCCTCTGGTGCTGTTGACTGATTTTTTGGTTCTTTTTAATCTCTGCACACACTGCAGCTCAGCTTGGCTCTGCCCACCTCCACCCTGGATCTAAACACTCGCATCTATGACCTCTTCTAAGCTCTTTCAGCATTTTGGGCTTGTCGTTCGCTTTCATAGTAATGACTTTCAAATCAGTAGTGTCCTTTCTGAATTTGGAAAATGTGCCAGGTTACTCAGCATGTTTGCTCTTTGAGATTTCTGGTGTCATCATTTATGACAAAGTCCCTTCAAAACATTGCACTTCTTTCTTGTTTAAAGCATTTTCCAGGAGCTGAAGCAACCCCCGCTGCCCACCAGACAGATGTTCTTGCTTATCTGGTTTAACTTCCTGACATTTTTTAACACAACAAACACAATGATATGCTCTGACTGGCCAGGGTCAGGGCAGTAAATGGCCTGGTGTTTCTCACCGAGGCTGTCGGAAACATTCTCCAGATAATCGTCTAAACTTTAGGACAGTCAGCTGTGGAGGACTGACCTCAGGCTGACATGGTATCCAGTAAAGATTAGTTCTATTAGGACATCAATGTGCTAAATCACAAAGTCAAATTTATTAGATGTCATACTTGATAGAGGAACTGAACTAAACTGAACCATGCTATAAAATGATCCCATGTGGCTGGAAAATACATAATACTGTTCCTTTAACACTTACTACAGTCAAGTAAAACTGATCCAGCCATTGGTCTGGAATACTCTAACTGCTTTGCCCTGAGAGAAATTGTGTACTTTTACAAGCTATTTGGCCCCTAAGTAATATTTCATTGTTTCATTGCTGTTTTAGTAGATACTGAAAACAGGTTAATTTGAACATGTTACAGTTGATTGCAATCCCAAAGAAATCCAGTGTTTGCTGCGGTGATGTCTGCTTACCAAAGAGTGAAAGTGGAAATTGATGTTGGTGCTTTAACTAGGCTATCATATTCAGCCACAGGTCTCTGGCCATTATCCAGGTGTTCAGCTTTAATGTTCAGCTGAAAGCCTTCCTGATGTTGCATTGAAGTATGCGTGTAAATGCGCTTGTTAAAAAAAAAGAAAAGAAAAGAAACATCTGGTACAGCTTACTGAACAGAAAAGCTTGTTTCTACCAGAGATGGTATTCTTTTGCTGCCGCAACATTTATGTCACTTTTAAAGTTACTTTTTGTTGATGATGCAGCTGTGTCCGACTGCCCGGTTATTGGAAACCCGTCAGCTCTCCCAAGGTCCACCAAGAGAGCAGTGAAGGTTTGGATTTCTGACATGATGTCATTTGATCAATGGCATTGGAGACGATACATTCCTGTGTTTCTCCAGGCCTCGAAGCTGTTTGAAAATGTAGTTTCACAGTTAGCTGGCCTGCAATAGTGAGGTGTTTTTTTTTTTTTCTTTCTTTTTTCTATTTTCTTTATATATATATATATATATAAATATATATAGATATATGAAGACTTTCTGCAGGTTAATGAATAACTTCATAAAACCTGAGCTCAAAGAAACAAAAAAATATACATGTTTAAAGTATAAATTCCCTATAGCTACAGTTGTGTACGGTGGCTCATTAGGGCCGTAGTAAATAGAAAAAAAAGGAGTAAATTTTCACCAAAAATTTCAGAAATGTTGTAGAAAAAAGAACAAGGAAATTTCTGAGCTCTAATAGTCAAAAATTAGCTTGGAAAAAAACTTTTATTTTAATTTTAGATTGATTTCAGAAAATTCTAGAAAAAAAAAAAAGGACATTTATGAGGTTTATGTCAATTTGCTAGAAAAAGAAAAATCTCATTTGGATCTCAGAAATTTTCTAGAAAAAAAAAAACGTGCATTGTACAGATTTTCAAAGAAATGCGACTTTTGAAGCTCAGACATTTGCATGATTTCCTTCAACAAATTTTGGAAATTAGTCTAAAAATTTCAGAGTTTTTTTTTGCTGGAAATTTACTTTTACTTTTCTCTGTATCTACAATATATATATATATATAGAGAGAGAGAGAGAGCAAGACAATTTACAGTAATATAGATGACGTAATGCTGAAACCTGGCAGAAGAATCATTTTCAGATGTGTGTCAGTGTTTATGTGTACAGGAGGTTCTGTTTGATGAGCCTTTTAATCTTCACTGAGGTGATTTTGCAACCAAGGCTTTTTACAAATTAAAAAAAGGCAACATCTGTGCACTATTAGTTGGGCATGAGGATGGGCAAATTTGCATCAATTCATCATGCTTTTAGATGAACAGTAAAGCTCTCAGTATATCAGCAGATAGGGTATGGATGTTTATTTTCTACTTATCTGAACTTTGGCCTTACGGTGAAAGTTTGAGTCCAATTTCTCTGTTTGAGAGCAGAACCTCCACAAAACAACATGAGAAAAATATTAACATTTCTCAGTGATCAAATTCAATCATCATGCTGGTCTGCGAACATCTCAATCAGCCAGACATCTGTGGGGCAGGTCGAAGATTTAGGATTTTGTCAAATTTGCATTTCGCTCTAATCACATACTTGCAGTCATAAATTGGTAGGCACGCAGGAGAGTGCAGGGTCCAAATTTGGCATGTGATCTGCTTCTCAATGTTATCTGTCAGATCAGTTAATAATGAGATAATGCACTCCCAAACATTCCTTCTCCACAATTTTCCACGCCTTTATTTGGGGCAGCATGTGAGCACTTTCCTCAGCGCCTGAACCAAAGAGGACAGTGGAAGGGATATACTCTCTTCTTCGGCGGGTAAAAGCCACTTCCCCTCCTGAAGAATAATGTAACCACGGTGTTTCACGGTCTGTTCCCTGAACTTCACAAACCTAATGCACTCAGACCAGTAACATGCTTTTTACTGTATTATAACCAGGATTTCTCTGAATCAGTAAAAACTGGAACATGCCGGTTTAGGGTGAGGGTTTTTTACGGATTTTTTGCCTTTCAAAAAAAAAAAATTAATAATAATAATCCAGATAAGTTAAACCCTTCTTGAATGTTGCAGTGGTTGTACTTGTGCTGCACCAAAAAGCAGCCAAATTTGGCAATGCAGCACATTGTGAGGATTTTTCAAGAACCACGCAAACAACCAAGCAAAGAGAAGCAAAAATAATCCAGTGACTTTTACTCAAAAACAGACTTGGTTGCATCCTGCCATTCATTTTGGCTAAATATGTCAAGTGTTTTTTGAAAAAAATAAATAAATAAAAAAAAAGGGTTAACCACAGCTGGTTTTTGTTGCTGAAAAGTACAAGGGCATATTAAGGTAGATAGAGTGAATTTTCTAGAAAAATAAATTGGGGAAATTTCAGATTTTTGAAAATCGATCATTTCCGACTTTTGAAAATTTTCAGTTTCATTCTATAATTTCTACAAATGTGCATTGACGCAATTGTAGAAAAACAATATCCAGATGCCACCCCCGCCCCCAAATCCCCCCAAAAATGAAAACAATTGGCATATAAAATTCAGGTCATTTTATGTTTGTATTTTATTGAAACAAACATGTCTTTACATTGTGACTGAATTAGAATTTCTATGTTTCTTTCAAGGTTTTACTGTTTAGTGTGTTTTCTTAAAATATTAGATTATTAGTTTATTTTGATGCTGACAAGAAAAAGCAATAATTTCACAATAAAACTATTTTGTATAAATATATTCTTTTACCTGTTTCTGTTGTCAGAAAGCAAAGGGCTACATCTTTCCCTCGCCTGAGAGAAAAATCCATTCGCTTTTTGAAAATACTTTTACTCACAAAAACTTCCTGAAAGCCAGGAAATTCCACAGATCACTCCTAATTTAGGCCCTCTTTGAAACAGTGTGCGAGCTAATATCTGGTTAGTAAAACTGCTTTAAGTTCAGTAAGCACACACAACCTTCAGTCCCTAGCCATTCGGTCTGAATAATCTTGACGTGTTTTACAAACAATCGACTAAATGTTGGTCTCTAGACACCAAAAAGAATCGCATCTGAAATCTCAGCAAGCTGTTGTTCCCAGAAACTGAGCATATAAAGCTTTAGTTTTTTTATTTTACTTCATTTGAGGAAGATTGGATAACCTTGCATCCCTTTCTTTCCACTTCATGAATCTGCCCTGCTTTTTGCTGGCCTGAAAAAATTAATTAACGATTGTTGCTCTGTGACAAAATGGGGAATGTTCTGAGGGGTATAAATATTCTTGGAAACCACTTTAAAAGCAAGTCCCAGCTGAAGCTGTCGAAAACGTTGAGCTGGGAATGCCTGAGGTCCTTTTAAAGGATTTCACAGTCCTGAGGAAAGAGATCATCTTTCTAATTTAAACAAAACAAAACAAAAAAATAAATAATAAGAAGGAGGCTAAGACACACCGAACACACAAGTTGTCTGAAAATGTTTTTCTTGTTACTACTAATCTCAGTATTTTTACAGCCTTGTGAAAATGACCAGAGCATCATAAAGTGCACAAATCTGGACAGAGATGACGTTCGATTTAGCAAAACTTTCCATGTGTTTCCCGTGAGAACAGAACCATTGAGACCATAAAGTCTCAAATGGATAAAAATATATATTTCATTAATTTTTTTTATTGATAGGAAAATCGTTCCACTAAATGTACAGATTCGTCTCTTTCAAATGTATTTCGGGCTGCAAACCAAAGCTAATTAACGCACTGTTACGAGACCCTGGGAGGTTTAGTTATTTCACAATTACAGGTTGTGGATTGATGCAGTGCCATAAAGAGGAAACAAAAGAGGCATAAATGAGACAAAAATCTGTCTTTGATGTTTAAAATACATCAGTGTCTGTTTCTTTTAAATTATTTGATCAGTATTGCAGCATCAGCAAAATTTACACCTGCTAAAATGTTGCACACCGACAAACTGACTTGAACTGGACCGCTTTAACTCGACTGGATTTTTTTTCTTCTCTCTTTTGTTGGAATTTTCTAACTGCGAAACTCCATATGAATGAACTTTGATCTGCATTAACTCTGTCTGTTCTTATGGAGGAGGATAAAATGAGCTAATTTTCTTAGTTAATTACTCGGCCTGTGGTTTCAGATTAACTGTTTTAATGACTTTTTTTTCCTGAAATTGCACAAAATTAAATTAAACCCTTTTGAAAGCGTCAGTGTTTGACCAAGTTCTGCTTAATATTCTGCTAGTTTTTTTTTTTTTTCTAGTTTTGTACATTTACAAAAGCTTTAAAAGCTATCTAATGGGAAGTTTATACCTCCTAGTCTGCAGGAGGTCTGTGTGTGTCTAAATGTTTCATCAGATTTACTGGCCCACCAGGTTCTGCCAAGACCCTCCACAGATATTCGCATGTGGTCCAGATTGTTGGGACCGTGACTGTGCTGACAGCACCGATAAAATTCCCATTTAGATTGTGCAGATTTATTTGTATTTATTCTGCTGGGAAATTACTTTTGTTTTTTTCTAAGTCTTATTATTTCTTGTCTTCTTAGTAGATATTGGCAAATCACAACAATAATGTGGCTAGTAGTCACTAGTTACAATTACTCAGTTACAGTTACTTGAGTAATTTTTTTGGGGGGGGAAACAAAATCTTGATTTAGACATTTGTGCAGTTAAAACTCATTAATTGGTTATGAAGTCCTGCAGGCTATATAGTTAGATT
>CAEFZY010035522.1:0-43522 GCA_903066815.1 Brachyrhaphis roseni
TATATATATATAATAGCTTACATTTAAAACAAAAATATCTAAAAAATAAAATACAAAAGCAACAATTATTTCTACTGTTGAAAGAGTTTTGCAAATGTGATCTTTAACTTTTATCATTTTGATTGATGTATAGACATAAGCTTATTCCGTATATATTTCATTGTAGTTTAAAAGAAAACATTATTTTAATAAAAATGAGAGGTGATCTTTTAGCTTCTACGTCACAACCAAAAATATTTCCAAACAGCCCAATTTGAGGTGTTTAATTCAAATTTAAAATACTGCACCAAGTAATTAACTACTCCATTAAATAAATAAATGTCTATAAAATAATTACAAAAAAGTTGCATTTATTTATTTCATAGTGTTTTTTTATTTTCTGACATTTATTTTGTAAAGCTCCTTTATGTACATAAGGAAATTTTATTTTATGACTTGATTTTTATTTCAGACTCATTTTAATAAAAGCAAACACAGAGAAATGTTTATTTTATGGAGTATTTATTATATATTTATTAATAAAATAAAATTTTTGATAAAACTGCTCTCCATATTCTTACACACAAAATCTTCTTTCAGCCAGCTGGCAGACAATGCACAGTGAAGATTTCTATATTGAAAAACAATTTAAGCGGTTTGGATACTATAACTTTCAAATAATTAATTACTTCACAAATTTGGTACAACATGAAATTCAAAATTGTCCGTCTCTTAACTATCAGCTGCAAAGTTTTTTTTTTATAGAAAAGGCAACACAAATTAATGTTTGCACAATTTCTAACTGTTTAATAAGCAGCAGCTAAAATGCATGGTCCCTACATTCAGTTTTAATGAGTGCAGCAAAGAAAAATGTAGTGTTTTGCAAATTAATGTGTTTGAATTCACTGCAAAAAAACTGCAGTTATTTAAAGCTGATTGATTTCAGTTGATCAGAATAAGGCATTTAGTTTTTTCTGCAACAATTATCTTCATTACAGTACATTAACTTTGGACACATAAGCCTTTCTTACTTTTACTGGAATTAAACTATCAGCTTAGAATCGCTTTCATGGAGAAACCGATCCAACTGATCCTGAATCAGGCTTTAAAGCCGAGCAGTATTTCTGGTCGGGGGAGCTAATGGCTGCCCTATTTATCAGTTTTTCTCCAATGAGATCAGTTACACATTTACTGGGAAAATCCTCTGAATGATTCCATCTTCAGCGCAGCAGAAAGCAGCTTTGCTTCTATTGTCTCTCATCTAATTAGTTAAGAGCCTCATGCTGCTTACATCCCTTTCACAACTGCACCAGATGGTACTTTCACTCAGTAGTTTCACATTCCGACCCTTAAAATGGGTCACAGACAAAGATTAAAGTCACTTCCTGGTTTTACAAACACAGAAAACCTCAAAGCATCAACACTTTTCATGTCAAACTGTTACACATTCATAAACTGAAAAAGGAAACAGCTGATAATGACACATTTACTACATTAGAAGTGATTTTGTTTTAAGGGTGAAACGATTAATCGTGATTAATCAATTATTCAAATAATCTTCAACTAATTTAGTAATTGATTAGCTATTAATCAATTACTGGAGTATACAGAACTCTAAAAATGGCCATTTGCTGAAAGAACAGGATATTCGAAGCAATAAATATGCTAAAGCTGCACAAAAAAAAGATATGGTACAAATATTTAGCATTTAAGATAAAAAAACAAACAAACATTTGTTTATAAATCTAACTTCTGAGGTGGCAAAGTTTTAGCTCCACCTGGTTGAAATTCTGAAAAACCAATCTTTTATTGCTATCCAATAATTAATGCAAAGCTTAAATTAGTAGATTGATGAATCGTTAGCTACAAATGATCAAGCGTATAGATTCCTCCTGATACTGCATTATAAGCAATGAATGGTAATTTTCTTATTCAAAACATAATTTGCTTTTGTTGAATTTTTTTAAATGCATTTCTAATATTCTGTAAAAAGGCTTACGTGGTTAATTGAAAAATTTGCATAAATCACCAGTTTCTAAAATCTGATTAATTGATTAATCATCAGAATAATTGATTAATAAAATAACCATTTGTTGCAGCCCTATTGGATATACAGTATATTCAGTCTGCAATAATTTTGGTTTAGAAGAATAAAATATATGAAAGCATAATATCTGTCAGCCTGGACTGCTGGAGAAATACTGCCAGTTACATAAGAAATGCAGCCTTTAACAGGAACATATGCTGTTTACAGAGAGTTTCTATTCACTGGAGCTGAAAGACTTTAATCAAGTCATCATCACACATTTCAGTTTTTGAAAACAAATATCTGAAAACAGACAGCAGTGTGATGTCAACCTGCAGTCTAACAACTATGATAAAAGAGAAGAAGCCAAGTCAGGTTCTGGACTGAAATAAATCTTGCATAAAGATCACACGGACATGTTTAGTCCAAAAATGTTAGAAACGCCACAGGTCCAGATGGCGTTCCTGCTGGAGTCAAGATGGCTGCTGTAAATACGACACTAACTGGGTTTAGGCTGGCAGAACTGGAGACATAAAGCTGAGCTTTTCTTTGGAACATAAACATTTTTGATTACTGATCCAGCCGCCACTACAGCTATCGATCGGGTATCAGTGAGCCAGACCTATTAGGTTAATGGAGCAACTGCAGTCTTTGTGATTCAAGCTCTGCAAACAGGCCTGTGGTGTTTCTTTATGAAACAAAATAAAAAAAAAAATATCTACAAGTTCAATATTTTTGTAGAGTAAATATTCCAAGCCTGTATTTCTTGTCATTTTGATGATTCTGGCTCACAGTTAAGCCTGTTGCAATAAGCAATTAATGAGCTTGATCATTTTCATTTTGATGATTTATATTTATTAAGGGCAATTTGGTTCAGAGACAACATGATCTAATCTTTTTATGTTTTTGGTTGTGTGTGGCTTTTATTTTTGATTCATTTATTGTTTTGGCTGTTGTTTTATTTTGCATATTTAAAATATCTTCCAGTTCCAATGTTAAATGCTCTTTACAAAAAAAAAAAAAGGTTTTGTGGTATTTGAGAGGGTGAACATTCCCTTTTATGCAATGTTCAATATAATATTTCCAAATTATTTCAAAACAATATGATATATTGCAATAATTTCTGGAACAATTTATCGTCCAGCAAAATTGATCATGACAGTCTTACTCACAGTTTACATTTTCAGCTTCTCAGAACATTTGAGTAAGATCAATAAAAAGAAAATTATTTATTTTAATTTTAAAATTAAAAGAAATAAAAGCTTGAAATATTTCACTTTGTGTGTAATGAATCTGTGAGTCACTTTCTGAAGTTTTCATAATATTCTAACGTTTTGAGATGTACATGTAGCTTAAAACAACCTGATCATTTCTACTTCAATCTGTCTATAAGATGCTGTATTATAATTTTGTAAGAAATGTAAAAAAAGAAAGAAAAAAAGAATCTACACATGACATTTAGTCGACCTGAGAAACCCTGAGTAAAACAATTGAATCACTGTAATCGACAGAACAGTTTAAAAAACAAAAGTTATTAATAGCAGAAGAACCTTAAAGCATTTTCCAACTCAAAGCGTCTTGTCAAAGACAGCAACCGAGGAAAAATCATGTGAAGACTGCAGGCAACTGTTCTTATTAAGATCAGATTCTGTGAAAACATCATTTCAGGACATCTTAGTCCAAAAATAATAATCAGTTAAAAATATCTCTGGAAGATTAACAGCAAGTGAACTGACACCAACAACCGGCAGCAATACACTGGAGAACCAATGTAGCCAAAATTAAACTAAAATTAACAACTTTTTATCTCAAATGTTCAGCAAAATGCTGCTTTTATGAAAGAAATCTGAAGAAATAAAATACTCAATGAGGAGTCACCAAGTTATAAATCATTAATAACGCTGAATAAACAAAAAAATGAAGTGTAAGCTGCTAACAGGGTGAAAAAACATAAATTGTGAAAAAACTGGGTGTTTTATCAGCACTTAGATCAATAACCAAACATCTAGAAAGAATAAAACAAAATGGGAGTGACGGGTAGGATTACAAATATCTGTAATCGGATAAGTGAACATTAGAGGAAGATTGGCTGAATTTGGGGTTGAAGTCAGGTGAATCTGATAGGTCAAATAAATCAATTTAGAAATGACCAGATTATCTTATATAAGCCACATGGTCCATTAAATGTAGCCCTACTACTTATTACAGCACTATGGTTACACATATGTGGAATAGAGCAACTCTTCAAAAATTTTCATCACCCAAACTTTAAAAACAAAACAATTTACATCCAATATTAATATCTGTATTGATCCCGATATTGAAAACAATTCTAGATTGGACATCGTGACAATGTGTCTAATCCATGAGGGCAGATCTATTCAGTCTAATTCTATGCTTTCTTATTTATTTTACAATATATTTATATTTCAGTAAAAATGTAGATTGGTGCATCCCTAGTAAGTAAATAAAAGAATAAATGGTTTGAAAGGAAACACCTTTGCCTTAATTTAAGGATATTTGTGCTGAATCATAAAAACTAGGTAAAAGTTAGCTGTACTGATTGTGACCTAATTCCTGCAGGATCAAACGTTCCCACCAGCTCCACCAGTCGCTCTAAATGCAACCCAAAGCAAACAAAGAAAATCAATCAGCCCTCAGTAGCTTCCATGCACTGCAGTGCACAACTTTATACAGCAACAAATATCTTTATACTTTCCTTCTAAGCAGTTAGACCTTTTAAATTTGGCTTTGCAAAAGTTTTTTCAGTCCAAGATAATTCATCATAGTTCATAAAGCATTTTTTCAGTGCATGTCAGGTTCCTCAATCAGCATTTCTTACAAGTCATCTTGCAGTCGTCTGCTGCATTCATGTTAACAAAACGTCACATACTTAAAAGGGAAACAGGATATGGGCTAAAAAATGGTCAGCAGACAATCAATAGCATAAATATTTACTCAATGTTTATGGTGAAAAAAAAATAGTGATAAAATTGCAGCTACTGTAAGACAACACCTGGGAAATTCCTCCTGTGCTTCACTGCAAAACAGCACTGCTCAAACGGCATTTTCATATTTTTGGATCTATTTGTGCATCTAGAGAAAAAAAAAAAGTTTTTCTCTGAAATATATCTGCCTCACATTACTACTTTTGTACTTTCTGTGATACTGAAAACCTCTGTAGTTACATCAGAATACCAATCAAACTTTTTGTGGCATATTTTGTGAAGTAATTCAAAGTACTGAAAGTGTGCTTTGCTTCACTAATACTTTACTGTGAATTGTCTGTAATTTTCTCTAAGCAGGAAAAATCTTCTGAAGCCGATTGTGAAGAATCTGAAAATGTTTTTGACAGAGAGGGAAAGATTTTCAACAATATTCTACGCTGCTAAGTAGATTTTCTGTCAGTTTTGTTTTCATTAGTGACATTTAATAGCTTGAAGAGTTTTAGGAGTATATTTTTCACATGTAAATGATTTGTTTTGCCTTCCTTGTTGAGCTAACCAGAGAGTTTCTCCGCATGCAAAGCTGTCTGGTTTCAGGTCCTAATTCCTACTGTTCTTTAGGTTTTCCTGCTGCAACAAAGATGTATTAAAACATTTTTATGCCTCAATGCCTGCAGAAAACTGTTAATACCCGAAATATCAAAAACATACAGGAGACTATGGAGGATTTTCCCTGCTAAGTATTGATTTGTACTGTTCTCCTGCTGTGTATGTAAACGCCACTCCCAAAGCAAACATTTGTTGTTGTTTTGTTTTGTTTGTTTTACATATTTGCATTCCCATAAAACTTTGGGTGGAGTCTCACACAGGCCTTAAAGAGTCAAAGAAAAGTAAAATAACCTGTTACAGTACATTTCTTTACTACAGAGAACTATTAAATTACTATTAAATAAAAATAAAAATCTGACTTTAATGCAGGACAGCTGGGAGTAGCAGCTTCAATGCGAGTCATGCAGGAGGAGAACTAACTTTCTGGAAAAACGTGTTGGACTTTTAATACCTATCTGAATTCTGAGCTTGGAGCTAAAATTCTGTTGCTATGGAGTTGCTATGACAACAATAAACCAGACACAAGCTTAGAACTAGCTCTCGCCTTGTTATGGTATTAGTACATTCCAAGTATTACCGGATTACAATTTTTAAGTATGCTAAACTTTCTTTTTGTTCACATTGAAAAATACTTTATTAATCCCAAAGGGAAATTAAATGTTGTTGTATCTCATTAATTAAGATTCCTCAAAGAGTTATTGAAGATGGTGATGGCTGTTGGCAGGAAAGATCTCCTGTAGCAGTCTGTACTGCACTGAATCTGAACAAGCTCCTGACTGAAGATGCTCTGCTTTCCCAAGGCAAGTTGGGATTGAAGTTATGGTTCACCTATGCTTTGTAGTGCGCTTGCCTTCCAAGATGACGATTTAGTGGTGCGGCTCTGCATGCAAAGTAGAGCTAGAACTATGCATTTTGAGAGAAAAGATGGAATTCTGAGAGTAAAGTCAAATTCTTAAGAGGGGAAAATGTCAGAATTCTTCAAATCTGAATTTTTTTGTGAAGTGTAGTCAGAATTCTAAGGGAAAAAATAAAATTCAGAACAAAGAATTCTGAGAAAAAATTCGGAATTCTGAGCATAAAGTCGAATTCTGAGTAATTTATTTTGTACAACTTAACAAACAACTAACATCAATATTACTAACTGTAGAAATGGCTGAATATTAAGGTAAAAAATTAAAAACATGATCCCTCCATACAAATCTTAACCACTGCAACAGCTGCAGAAAAAAAGGTTTATATATCAAAAAATGTTATACAAATACTTATGCGTGGAGTAATAATCCTCAACATCATTAGAAACATCTGAAATAAAGATTATCAGTGTTTAAATCCTTTAAAGGTTCATGAACTGGATTGTCACACATTCTTGACTGAGGCTGATTTGTTAGGCATCACTCAGCGATCATGTGGTATAAATAATATTAAGATCTGGCTGCTGTTTTTGAATAATGAAGGAAGATTCCCGTCTGCTTGTCCTTGTGGAGCTTTAATCCTTTGCTAATCCCCCCTGCAAAGGGACAACTCCTTCCTATTTTACACCTCGCCATTCATAAATGTACCATTTTGAACAGCAGCCGTTTCTACTTATTTTGCACATTTTAACCTGGTTTCCAACCATCTGAAGCGGCTTGATGCACTGATTCGAGCTGTTAACAGATGTAACTTTAACACGCCAATGCCCACGTATTTCTTCGATTTTAATGTGTTTATTTAAAAACACAGACTATTCAGTTAAAAAATAAAAAGAATACATTTAAAAAATCTTTTAAATCCATTCAGGCTTCGCTAGTTTGAGCCGTTAGCTAACGTTAAGCTAGCTGGTAACGTCCAAGCAGAAATAAAAAAAGCCTCACCTTGAGTAAACTGAACACCGTGAATCTCGCTGTAAGGTTAACTGGACCATAGAGGCATCCGGTTTAATGTCTTACACGGCAGTTAACGGGTCACACAGTTCCGTTATCCCGGTGGCAAGATAGTGAGCGATACACCCGCTACTTGCTGCGCTTGCCGGGTCGCTCCTCCTTCCAGGAAATAAAGGATGCGGAGTGATGCGTTCAAGGCCCAAATCCGCTTATCAGGAAAAATAGTTGACCGTGTAATAAACTGAGGTGGGTGGAGAACCGAAACATTGTCCTCAAGAGCGACATATTTTTACTCAATTAGATGTCTGAATATCTAATTTAATGCCTAAAAATGTTAAAACAATTAAAAAAATTAATTATGCAAAAACTTTGGTACTTGAAAGACTAATATAATAAAATGATTATAAATAAATACAATAAGTACAAATTCAGGCAGAAGAAACAGCTTTGTAAATCTTTTTAAATATGAAACAAATAAAATAATACCTAGAGTATCTTTTCTGTATCTCCATCTCCAAAAAATTCTCAGTAGATACAAAAAAATAATAAAGTTTGTGTACTAACCTAGAATTTATGTTCCATTCAACATAAATTCTAGGTGGATCTTTGGTGTATTTTTGGTAAAAACCAGTTTTTTTTCCAGAAAAGTTACAGAGTAGGGAGAAATTTTACTAAAGAGTAGCAATGCTTGATGTCACTCAAGTAAAACCACAGTACTCAAAAGTGCATTTTCCCCAACTGTTATTCTAGAAAATTTAACTGAGTATAAATAGTAACTACCTGCCTCTGATGATGCACATAAATGAAAGGTGAAATTTGGTTTTGGGGCCCTCTAGTTCTGCTAATATTGCGGACTGGCTGCAATCAACAGTCAGATTATTAGATCATTCAAAAACCTGCTAAACTTATTGCATCTCTTATAGTGCTGTTTACATTATATTCTATATGCACATATAATATAGGATACATTTATTGGCCAGCCGATTTATTGGTGCCGATTTCCTTAATTTTGGGGGATGGGTGATTGCCCGATACCTACATGTGAAGCCCATCTTATTCCCTGATCTTATCTTCGTCAGCAAAGGTTTAAAAATCTGTCTCTCTCCTCTTCTGATCTGCAGTGAGACGTGTGACTGACAGACAGGCCCACCAGGTCAGGTCTGCATGTTTAGTTAACAATATTCACCCCAACTCAATGATTTTCTTGTTACATTTAGCAACATTTCAGACAAAACAAAATTCATATCAACCAAAATCAAAATTGGCTTCTTAAAGATCAGTAATCAGCAATCAACCAGAAAACTGCAGTCGGTGCAGCCCTACTTAAATTGAATACATACACACACATTCATGACATACTTTGATTAAATAAATTTATCTGAAGTGCAATTACAATAGTTAAACATTTAATTTATACCAGGTGAGTCTTTCTCACCTGAGAATATGGATCGGTACTGGGCTGATTCTGAGCCTTCAAACAATTTTAATTGGAGAAGTTTCACATAACTTGATTTAAAAATGTTTGTTTTAGATACATAAATGATCATGCTCAGCAGTGAACTAATATATAATCTCCAACTACAGCTCAGAGCAGCTCATTGATATATAAATGCAGTAGTTATGTAGCCTGATGTAAAAACAGTTTGCTAGACAATGTCAGACGTTGAGAAGTCTTAATTACTGTTATCAAAGGTTACCAAACACGAGCTAAAAAAACCTCAGAAATATACAGGGCCAACCACCAGAATCAACTCATTTAAAGTTAAAACGCAGTTTCACACAAATACAAACATTGTAACATAAATGTTCGCTGTTGAACTGGACTGTTCAAGGTCGCTATTAAGCCAAGCTCCACAAATCCTTCTGATAAACATTACCAAGAAAAACATACCTTTATCTTGTAATTATTCTATTCTATGAAGGCTAAGTCCTTTTTTGCTACATTGTTTTACTTGCTTATCTTCCACCAGAGGTTTGGATATGCACTGCACATTGCAGCTCATATTGCCGTGCAGTGCGGTACATACTGCGGCCACCAGGAGGCGCCCAAGAGCAATTTATTTTTTAATAGTTCTTTTTGTCCATATGAGAAAGATTTTCACATACATTAACAAACATATATTGTAGAAAATAAAAATCACAACCTTATAATGAATTTGTGTGTTTTTGTTAACATCATTATTTTTTTAACTCAGTTTCACTTAGGGGGCCCTAAGCGGCCGCTTAGTTTGCTTTGCTTTGGGCCGGCCCTGCTTTTCACAATAAACGTTTTTCTGCTGAGTCAGTTGCACAGTAGGAGTTGAATTTTTTTCTACAAACAGTTCTGAATGTTGAATTGCATCCCGTTTTTAATCCAGTTGTTGCCAAAGTGTGGGTCAGAAAAAAGTCTTTAAAAATGTTACGCAATAATAAAATAGATTAATGGTTGTTGACTATTGTTTATAAGCCTTTAGTTAATATAGTTGTTAATGTTTGTTTTCTTTCTAAGCTGACACATTATTTTATTTATTGAACTATTTGTTTTTGTCCCAGGAACAATGGCAAGTAGTAAATGCATTTAAATTCAAACCAATGAACAAATATGCAACCTGAAATAGGATCATATGTAAATATATATATTTTTTCCCCATTTGATAACCTCCTTAATCAGAAACAAGCAAAAATCTAAAATTTATTAAAACCCAAATTGTAACTATTAACTATACTCCAGCGGATTATGAAAATTTTTTAATTACTCTACTCTGTTGAGCATTTTTTAATTTGAGTATCCAATTTTTAATAACCATACAAGACATTTCCTTTTAATTTGTACATTTGCTCCTACAATGGTCTACTTATTTGTTTATGTACAATCTTTTCCCTTTGAATCTGCCTTCACTTTACTGCTGCTACACCTCAAATTCTCCACTCTTTTAAAGCATTAACTATTTTCTTGCAAGTTTTTTGAAAGCAGATTTAATTATGAATTTTACTCCCTCATCTCTACAAGAAATAAAATTGTGATGTGTTAGAAAATACATTTGATTTAATGTAATATGCAGTTTTAGTGCTATCAAATCTTGATCCAGAAGTCTTTTAAAAACATTGCTACCCATTTATGGTTCAAATTATTCTGACTCCAATTTTTACAATAGCTTTGGAAAAATCTTTTTATTTCCGGTTCAACAACACTTTTACTGGGATACATTTAGACTAAAAAAAGTTTTTTTAAAGTAGTCACATTACAAGAAAGCATTGACAGTTAATATTATAAACACAGACAATGGTTAAAGAACACCTTTTCCACTGATCAAGTTTTAAGGAATATTCTAGTAGAAAATGCAAATTTTCCACAACAGCTGGTGTCATGATTGGTCAGAGCAGAACCGGTATTAGTAGGACTTTAACTGGTCCCACGAGGCAACAGAATATGCATTTCATAAGCATAAAGGAATAATCTGTTCTCAAATTCATTTAAAAGAGTCCCACCAACATCCACCAAATGGCTTCAAATAGGAAAAAAACAAGACAGAAGTGAAACATTAAAGCAGCATCTTAGAAACTAACTCTAAAACTAATAATCTACAATGTGTTCTCCTGTCATCTTGCTAATAACATTTTTACACATTTTCAGGGAAAAACAGAAATACTGCATTGTAGCGCTTCAAACTTTCACCCGTTGTGCTACAAATAACTGGAATATGGATTTATTTGCCAAGTACGGTGGCCAGGAGGGCCATTCTGATATACATGCCGTTCTCAGCTTGACGGAAATATGCAGCCCTGGGGTCTGTATCCACCTCCGGACTGACGGGACAAAAGGAAAAATTAAGTTACTCTGGAAAGGTTTTGTTTTTTGAATGAGTTTCGCTGCACAATAAAAAAAAGTAACTCACCTGATTTCGTTGACCCTGGGCAGTGGATGCATCACCACCATTTTCTTTTTGGCAACAGTCATGATGTGAGGAGTGAGGATGAACTGACCAAAACACTAATAAAAACACAAGAAATTAAGGATCTTCATAACTGGACTGGAACGATTAATCCTGATGAATCGATATTAAAATAATCAAAAACTAATTTAGTAGTAGATTAATTGAGTCTCTAACCAGAGTTTAGAGACTCAAAAAAAGCCATTTGGTGAAAAAACAAACAAACAAAAAAAAAAAACATTCCCATAGCCAAATTTTCTCAGGCGGTATAGTTTTAGCTTCAATTAATTCAGATTTACTAACTGCATGCTATGTTATTTCGCACTAGGCAATATAATTTTACTTAATGGATTATTGAAATAATAATCAACTAATTTAGCAATAATTAATCACTAACTGGAGCAAAAAAAAAAAAGACTCAAAAAATGGCATTTGGTGAAAAACAATACCCCAACAAAAGAGTCAATACTGCACAAAGAATGTAAATTTTGCATTTAAAATAAAAATCACATTGCCTGTAAGTCTGTTTTAGCAACTCAAGTGGTATAATTTTAGCTTCACTTGGTTCCAATTTACTAAAGGAATATTGTAGTATTACATATTAGGCAATAAAATGTTAATTATTAGTTTATCACATCCTTTTATGTACTTCTAATAAGTGGTTAAATAAAAAAAAACTCAAGAATGTGCCATTTTCATTCCCATTAATCGTCAGAATAATCAGGAGATTAATCAATTTCTACAATAATCATTGTTCGCAGCTCTACTTCATAACATTCTCTGAATGTTTAAAACTAAAACCCAACTTACAGCTTTGTACTCATCCTCAGATCCAAATCTCTCCTTCTGGATCCTCGTCATGTACAGGACGTCCGTCTCAGGCAGAGCTTCCTCAATGCTGTCAAACTCTTCCTGTTACAAAAGTAAAACTAATCAGTTTAGTATGCTGGAAGCCATTTTTACACTCTGGGTTCATCTGTGCACTGCAAAAACACAAACTCTTAAAGTATTTTTGGTCTGTTCTCTAGTCCAAATACATCAGTTTCGTCTTTTTTCATGTGTACTAACTTACAACTATCTTTCCAGCAAGAAATAAGAGCTAGTTTTACTTCAATGATTACTTAATATTACTGAAAAAATTATAGTGATAAGTGAAAAACAAGACATTTTCCCATATAATAAGTTAAAAATGTCTTCCTCCACTGACCAACTGTTTCACTAAAAATGAAAACCTAAATAAGGGATCTTCAAACTAGGGCTGAAACCATTAATCACATTGATTGTGATTAATATTTTCACATATTCTCGGAGGAGAAATTTATATGAAAACCTTATTGACTGTGGTTATGTAATATCTTGGTATTTTTGATCTTTGCTCACTTAAAAAATTATGCTGTTCACCTGCTTGATGCCCTTCGAAGCCACATAGCTGATGATCTCTGCAGGCATGTGGAGGTTTTTAGGCGCTACGTAGCGCAGAGTGATGCGGTACTGAGTCAGCAGCTTGGCCAGAGAGTGAACAGTGCGGCCATGTTTCAGGTCTCCAACCATCGTGATCTAGCAGAAAAACAAACCGTAAGTGTTGTGCTCCTGATCCAGATCACGATCCGAGTTTCCCAGGTTTTACCGTCATCCCGTTGACAGTCCCAAGTTCCTCCCTAATGGTGAAGACGTCCAGCAGGGCCTGGGTGGGATGTTCCCCGACGCCGTCGCCGGCGTTTATCACTGGTTTACGGCAGTGACGGGATGCATTCTGCAGATAAAATATAACAATGTTAAAATACTAAACTGGTTCACTAATCTGTCTAACTTGTAATGTGGATCGTTTTCATAGCAATTTCCAATGGATTCCAACAGTACTTGCGTTTTGCTGTAACATGAGCGTTTAGGTTAAAGCCATGGTTGGTTTAAGTTTTAGTCACAGCAAGCAAATGCCACCTAAATCTGATTCCTTTTTTCTGGCCCGTATTCGACTTTTTCACTGCAATCTTTTCACCCCTCTCTTCCAAAAAATGAATTTTGTGCTACTTCCATATGTGGCATCAAGAAGACATTCACACCAGCCCTGTTCAGTGAG
Organism: Brachyrhaphis roseni; assembly: GCA_903066815.1. Lineage (NCBI taxonomy): Eukaryota > Metazoa > Chordata > Actinopteri > Cyprinodontiformes > Poeciliidae > Brachyrhaphis > Brachyrhaphis roseni. Next base: position 13,410 of record CAEFZY010035522.1, read on the forward strand.
CTTTAATCAAACTCTAGTTCGTTTGCCTGGAAAGTCTGACTCGTTTGTGGAGGTGTGAATGTGCAATCAAACTCTGGTGCAGATCAAAAAAGTGAACTCTGGTCTGCCAACAAACCTCGGTTTCGGAGACTACTCCAAAAGCAGGAAACGGATTACACCGCCGGGCATTCTGGGTAAATTTAATCAAAACAAATGCTAAAGAAGTGGCTTGTGGTATTTTACCAAAGACACAAAAGAAATCTTACTAAAATGACACTACGAGCTTCACAAGATCTGTTTCCATTTGGTGAAGAAGAAAATTTTACTCAGTTTCTTCTACAGAGATTTTTGTATTGTTTCCTTCAGAAGTTCTTGATGCAGCGCCCCCACAGGTGAGGAGGGGAACAGGTTGCTCAAAGGGTTTAGTTGGTTTGACACGGTGCAGCGTGAAAAAGAATTGTACCAGCTGAAAATCTAACAATTGTTGTATCTTTGGTCCCCAGTCGAACCGAGTCTACCGGTTCTCTTAACAGGTGTATAAACATCCTAAATCAGATACGAATCCGATACAAATTTTCTAAGCATTTGTTGCATTTAAACATTTAGAAAAGCAAGATTTACAAAAATCTGTTTGCATGTCTGATGTCTGGCAGGCTTGGGAATAATCAGGATCAGAATGACAGGTGCATCTCTACTGCTCTTTCAGATTGACCTAAACTATAAAACTTCAAAAATCGAAGCATGAACCTTTAATCTAAACATTTAAAAGCAAATTAATGAGAAACAGGTAGTGATCTGGTAAAGCAACTGCAGGTTATGTTTTGTCAATAGGCGGTCGACTGCCCCTGGCTTCGAGATAACAGATGGCAAGAATTGAGTTACCATGCTATATCAAAAAGAAAAAACACACAAAGCCAAAGACGATAGCTTCCAGAAGTTCTATGTTAAACTCCTTGGTACAAATTAACAAATGTCAGTGCAAACAACTGCAGTTAATGTTAGCGTTTAAAAATTTAAGATCCAAGCACTCAGCCAAAGCTTCTTCCACTCAAATCTTCAATTTAAAAAAAACTCCTTACCGCCTGAATGGAGAAGACTTCCCATCCACACTGATCTACTGAACTAGAGTAAGAAAATAAAACCTAAGAAACTAACTGATTGGGGAAGCTACGTTTTTCAGATATGACAAAAATGAGCAGACTTTTAAAAAGGAGAGAGGTGTGATTCCAGTTTATGGGGGAAAAAATGTTAATTTTCACTTGTAGTCCCAACTACATGTAACAGTCCTTTACAATATTTAAATTGTTCCTTTAATTGAAAATATAAACAAAATATGTTCTTAAATGTTCAGGATCCATGTGGGTAAACTCGTTTCTTCATTTTTTAAAAATAGGAATAAAGTTACACTCAATGATTATAAAATGTAATTTAAAACCTTGAAAGCGTCATCTTGTCTGAAGTTTTTAAGAATGTGTGTTGATCCAGAAACCCACCTCCACAGCTCCGGGAGTCGGGTGTCGGAGCACCAGGACGTCAGCGTAGCAGCTCATGGTCTGAACAGAGTCTGCCAGCGACTCTCCCTTCTGGGAGGAAGACGTGGAATCGCTGAAATGGACGACTGAGCCGCCCAGACGCTGCATGGCTGCTGCAAAAGAGCTGCTGGTTCGAGTGCTGACCTCATAGAACATGGAAGCCATGACTTTACCCTGATAGGAGAGGGTAGAACAACAATTAGACAGAAAATATAAATGTTAAAGGTGGCCTATAGTCCTTCTTTGGACATGTCAGGATAGGTCTACGGCTATTAAATTTTTTGCACAAAATAATTTTAAGATGAGATTTTAGTCTTAAGTTTCCATCTTGAGTCGTTTGAGCTGTTACTTAAGCTGCTGCTGGGTTCGCCCAACAAACTCAATGTTTACAATCGCATGTGAAAATGGCTGCAAACAGATGTGCAATTATACAACTGTACATCTTTGAAAAGCAGACGTGGAACCCCCTGCACAATCAACAAGAACACAGCAAGTGGTTTCTGTGTCAAAAACAAAACTACCGACTTTTCCATCAGTCATTGTACAGCACATGCAAATGTGATTTTATATCTTATTTATTTCAAATTTTAGTTATGGAACAATATCAGAAGTGTCCACTTCCAAAACTATTAACATTTTTATTCTTTGGTTTTTAACACATGTTGAGACCAAAAAACATTAATTTATGGCAAGAAAACGACTGGGTATTTTTTTTCACGCTTGGGTTGTTTGTAGAAGCACAAATGGAAATTCAAAGACATGAAAAATGTAAATTTTGCATAACACGTCCTAAGATAAGTTACCTTCAAGATTTCCAGGCTTCGCTCTTTCTGAACCAACAACCGCAAAGTGTGAGCAACATTAAAAAGGTGGGACATCTAAAGGAGACAAAAAAAAGCAAAAAATAAAACTTGATTGTGATTTAACAGAACTGCTGTCATATTTATGTCCTGCATGAGTTTTTGTCATGGAGGTACCTGCTCTTTGCTGAACTGGCTGACAGTCAGGATGTGCTGGCCCACCAGTGGGTGAAGCAGGGGGGACATCTGGAAGTGGGGCACCTGGGAGGGAGTCATCTGTTTGGACTCGGACAGAGGGGAGAGCAGCCTGGACAGAGGCGGAGGATGACTGTAGGCGTCACCAGAACCGGAAGGCGGGACCATGGTCAGGTCTACAGGAATCAGTAAAACACAAGCAGCGGTCCATAAACAATGATGTTCCTTTGGAACAACTCACATTAACTGTATTAACATTAGACATCAGAACATCAGAAAATGTTGATGGAAATGGAAAAATTTGAAATAACTTCCTCAATTTGAATATACAGACAGATCTATTGACAGAAGGTTTGACCACGCTGAGGCATGATGGGTATTGTAGTACCTGGTGGCAGTCCAGGATCAGAGGAACGGTGGAGTCTTGGCGGCAGAAGGAAACGGGACTCCCCCGGAGCGCGTCTGGGACTTGGAGGTCTGGTCCGGACGTGTCCTTCACGAGGAGGAGTCGGACGCGGTTGCTCCGGAGACTGATGGAACAGGATATAAACTTTCTGAATAAAAATTATCTCAAGATGCTTCATTTTGTTTACAGTTTCAGGTTGAATACCAGTGGGATGTCTTTAACTGGTTCAGCTGAGTGTATGGAAGCAGCATGCCAGGTCTTCACATCCTCACCGTAACCAGGAGGCACCAGAACCTGAAGAGGACAGATATTCTACTTTAAACTCAAAAAAACATTCATAAAACAGACGATGTGGAGCAAGAAGCCGACCTGTCCGTCGATGTAGGCAACCTCTCCTCGCAGGACAACCCGGAGAACTTTACCCTTCACCTTCAGGCCTTGGAACGGAGTCCACTTGGACTTGGTAAACTGCATCGACTGAGGAATAACCCACTCTTGCTCCAAATCAACCTGAAAAAACAAGAAAAATATTTAAAGTAGAATTACTTCAGATTATTATTATTTATTTCAGTCATTTTTTAACCTTTTAATACACGATAAAAACACAAACAAAATGAAAAAAAGTATTCGACTTGTTTTTCTTTCCAAGAGAAAACTAATGAAGAAATAAGCAACGTTTAAATTTCTGTTAATGGCAAGAACACAAAGTGTGTACTGAAAAAAGTGTTTGTTATACATACAGGATCATCAAAATCAAAGTAGCAGAATTGTTCCTGTATATTTTATCTCCAAGTAATTCCAGTTGAGTCTGTCGACAAACGCATAAAAGAATATAAACAATCATAATCAAAACATATTGTATTTGTTTAGCAAATCATTTTTATACATTTTTTTTTATTTTAAGAGTGAAAAACCATTTCAACCCCTTACAAATAATTCCACACCTGAAAATCTTAAGAACAATTGCTTTTAATATTCAGCCAAACATTCAGCTTTTTTTTTTTAACAAATCCTTCTCTGTCAATTCAGTTTTTTCTTTAATTTTGAACCACTTCTGTATAAAACTTGGAAGGAAATTATTAGAAAGAAATATGTACATAGTCAATGCATTCCTGAGCTCTACAAAGGCATACAGTTTTACAATTGTAAGAAATATTTCATTAGTTGGATGGAAATCTGATTAAGTTATAATTTGGATAGCTTTCTTTTGATGCATGTAGACAGGTTTCCTTTTTATCAGTTTTCCCAGATCTCCACACAGTAATTCATGTATGGAAGTATTAACAGTAGAATTTATAGAGTAATTTTTTTTTATGTGGAAAATATTTTTATTTTATTCAATGTTACAATGGTTTTTGACTTTTTAAGTTTTTAAATTATTACTATGAGCAGTCCAATGCAATTTGTAGTCGAGAATAACTCACAAAAAAAATCTGATTTCATACACTTAAACTATTTCAATACATTTTATCATGAGCAACATATCTTTTACATTTTCTTGTTACTACATATTAAAATTGTATCTTGCCACAATTTAGTGATTATTTTTGTCACACCATTTCTTTAATATGTGTAATTCTCCTTCTTTTACTGTTCCTATGGGAATCTTCATGATTCTTGGTAAACTAAAGAAAAAAGTCACAGTCTTGATGATGTACCTCTACGTAGGTGTTTTCCTGAACAGGCAAGTTGAAAATCTTGCGGGGGTTGTCATAGAGACGTCTGATGATGTCATCTAGAGTGAGGCGGCCATCGCTGACGGCGGTCAGTAGAAGTGGCAGCATCGTTTCCAGGCCGGGGTAACCAGGAGGAGGACGCTCAGCGCTCTTCTCTTCTACAGAGTGAGGAGCTGTCGACAAAAGGAAATAAAACTAAAACTGTTGTGCTTCTTTAAAACAGGTTAGGGTAGGTCTGTAGACTCTACAAAATATGTTCATTATATTTTTAAGTTCATTAACTGATACCCTCATTGAACAAACGGAGAAAACAGTAAAACTAATCCCAACAATACGGATAGATATGAGCGATTTTAAGCAGCAATGATTTGAATTTATGGTAAAAACAATAAATCAAAATTCTTATAAAAAATGAATGTCAATAAATGGTAAACGATACAATAAATGCCCACCCCTGGCGCTTGGGCTGTTTTTAGAGGCAGTTGAGACCAAAATGGAAGTATAAAAATGTGCAAAATGTGAATTTTGCAGAATAGATCCCCTTTAAAATAATATTTTCTTTGTGAAATAGCCTAAAACTGGCGCTCACTAACCGTGATCCGTAGCGAAGCAGTCTATAACGTCCAGGTTCTCCCACAGCGCCTCCATGTCCTCACGGGCTCCCAGCATCGGTCGGACCTGCGCTCGCCCCTCTCCGATCTCCGTCACATTTTCTTCACACAGGAACAGGTGATGGGGGGCCACCTCACACGTCACCTGGATGCCCTTCTGCTTAGCGGCTCGGATGACCAGGATCTACAAAACAACTCATCAATGATGGAAGATTTATAGATGTTGGGTCTGCATCGTCCAGCTGAATATGAATGGTGACTTGCCTCCTCCTTTTTGGCCACGTGGCAGATGTGGACGGGACGCTGGTAGAGCTGCGCCACCATCAGGATGGCAGCAACAGTTTGCTTCTCAGCGTGAGCGACGATGGGCATCTGCTTGGGCCAGTTCTCAAAGTGCTGCAAAGAATGATCAAGTAACTATTTTAATTTCAGTTCTTATAAAAATGCTGCTTATCAAATATGACTTGAATGAAATTTGATTTTATAACTTAGCGCCTTGAAATTGGGTTTTGTCTCTTTAAAACTCCTGCTCTTTCAGAAACTCTGACTTGAGGAAGTCATGACAACATGGCTCCTCTAATAACCCATTATCAACGTTTTTACAAGCGTTTCACTGATAAGTAGCTCCTATACTGAGCTCAGCAGAAGTGCAGTTCCACCAGATGTTTGCCGATTGCTGCAGACTAGTCTGAAGGAGCTGAGTGAGGGAGTCGTTCTGTGAGGCAGAAACTAGATAAACGTTTTTGATAAGGGAATAACATTATAACATAATGTAAAGCAAAAAAAAAAAAAAATTATATAAAACTTCCCCTTTAAGAAAAAAAGGTAAAAAAAATTACCTTTAAAGGTTTAACATAAAATAATTACATTCTTTTGTAAAATACTTAAAATAACTTGGGCAAATAACTGATACATATTAAAGAAATGTAAATAGTTTCCATCTTTTCAAAAAAAATTTCAACTGAAAGTTTTTTCAAGGTGTTACTGCATATGGAAATGCGAATGCTTTTGTTTTTTCTTTTAAGAAGCGAATAAACTTTCGAGATGCATTACTCCTCTTAAAATGACTGATTTATTTAATAAAAATTTAAAGATGGTCTTTTATATTAATTCTATGTACAAAATGTGAAAAGAAAAAAAAAAGTTTTTTGAACAGTCACTGGTGCAGAGGTTTGAGGTGAAAACTTTCAGAAAACATCTGTACTTTTTGGATAATATGATTTGATTTAACCAACCTCCATCCACAGAGAGACGTTGTCCATCTTGAGGGTGGAGTACGTGTCGTTCAGGTACATCTTCAGACCTGCAGTCTGGGCAGCGATGGACGGCAGGGTGGAAACGTTGTCTGAAGCAGCGCCAACATACAGGGCGTAGTCACAGCGGCAGCCCGCTTTGGCAAGCTGATGACACATTTAACGCCATAACTGATCAAATATTTCTGGTTTTGGTTATACAAAAGACTTTGTACAGATGTTTATCTAGAAGTTCTACTTCAAATGATTTTTGTCTGGAGGCGTACCTTCTGTGCCAGCGCCAGAGTGCTGGCGTCTGTGATGGCAGGCGACGTGTTGGGCATGGCACACACCAGAGTGACGCCTCCTGCTAGAGCGGCGGCCGTGCCGGAGGAGAAATCCTCCTTATGGGTGGCACCGGGTTCCCGGAGGTGAACATGGACATCGATTAGACCTGGAGATCAACAACAAGCCAATTTAACTGCAACAAAGTGGTCATTTTATGCTGAATTAATAGGCTAACAGGTAAGAAAGTAATTTCTAGAGAAAATGTATTTATTTTAGAGCTGGACAATAAATCAATTTCATCAATTAATTGTATTTGCTGTTTATAAAAGTTAAATTTTTTAAAATCTGCTTTTTTTTTCTACCAATGTGCACAAGGTTGGACGTACTATTTATTAAGTGTGGAGTTTATGAAAAACTGGAGTGAAAATGTCAGGGTTTTTTTCAGGCAGACAACTTTTACTTCAATATGTTAAACTGCAATTAAAATAATATTGGTTTTTCTCTCTGGGTTAAATAAAAACTTTTAGGTATAGCTATTAGTGGCATTCAAACAAACAGGTTACTCTCGGACACACATCAGTACAGAGGTCAATGTGGAGATACAGAACAAAACATTGAAGCTCCACTTTATACAAAACACAACAGAAAGATTTAAATGTGGAAAGGAAGGATTTAAAAGCATAATGTTTTGACTTTAAAAGGAGACAACAAAAAATGTATGGATAGTCCTTTTAAATCAGCTAAGGCAGAGAACAAAAAAATATTAAACACTTTTTATATTCACGCTGCAGACAATAATGAGGGAATTTAGTAGTAACTTACCAGGCAGACGGACGAGTGTTTGGGAAGTCATGCAGTCGATGTGAGTTTTCACAGGCGGCGATCGACCGATCTGACGCAGAGCCTGCAAACAAATCCGTCACGTGAATATTTTCAGATCCTGCCCAGCAGGTTTTACAAGCATTGCCTGGAAAGGTGTCAGGTTACCTGAACAAAGAGCTTGGTGCATTTGATGTCAATGATGAGGGGGACAGAGTAGTCCACAGCCATCCGCCTGGTCCGGTAACCCTTGGTGACGAAGGAGGACAGGCGTCGGCCGCCGCTGTTCCTCATGGACAGGTTGATGACCAATTCGAAGTGGTTCTCCTCCAGGTAGTTCATGATGCTGCGCTGCCGCTCTTTAGTGGGGCCTTCGCTCTCATCTTCCTCAAACGGCCAATCCACCGCAGTCACCTGGAGAGGAGGAGGCGAGGTCACACAGACTGACGGTTAGTGTAGTAAACAATTATTCTGACAAATAATTGGATGAATAAATACTGGCACATTCTTCAGATTTTTCATTTAACCACAGAAGTCTTTTTATACACTAGAAAAAAACAAGTGCCAAATAATTTGCTTCCTTTTTTAAATAAGAAAAACGTTTTATTGCCTAAAATGCAATAATATAACATTACTTTGGTGAACGCTTGATCATTTGTAGCAAAGGATCCATCTGCAGCTAAAAATATATTTGTTGTTCATTGTTTTTTGGATTATGAGAGGAAAAGAAAAGTTGATTAATAGATTTTTTAACCAAGTGAAGCTAAAGCTGCAAGTTGAGGACTTCAGGGTAGAACTAAGCTTGTCGCAATAGGCAATAAATCAATAAATCACATGATGAATTAAAACAAGCTCAATAATTTCCATTTGCGTAATTCATCAGTTTTCCCTTTTTCTCTTTGATAATTTCACTTATCAATTAATCGCTTCAGCATATGCATCTATAAATGAAAAAGTTCCTATTCATTAAACAGTGCAACACTGCCACCTGCTGATTAATACTTATATCTGCAGTGTTGTATTTTCAATCTCAGTTTTAGACTCTTTAGAAAATGCTGACATACAAATTTTACTTCATAAACTGTATGGGACATCAAGTTATTTATCCCATTTACACATCAACCACTTTCTAAGCTATTTTTGAGCATTTTTTTATGAGAGTAAATATGCATATATCTATCTGGTTGTTCTGTTATGCATTTGTCAGAGAGAGTGTGTTTAGCTGCAGTTTTCCTTTAGTTATTTTAACTCCTTCAGCTGTTGTATTGAAGAAAAACTGATTTTGAGAGTCCTACCTTGACTCCATGTTCTGTGTAGAAGTCGGCAGTTCCCAGACTGGCGTACAGGTCGTAACCCAGAGACTCCAGAGCCTTCACAGTGGGGAGCAGCTCGCTCTTGTTCTAACGCCACACAATTCAAGAATCAATAAAAGGAAGGCAATCTCAGACCATTCGAGTCTTAACTACAACACTAAACTGTTCTATTACTGTTGAAACAGTTTGTTTTAGCTTTATTTACAGTTTTATCTGCATGTTATATGACAGATTTGTTCACATAATGGTTCACTTTCACATAAACATCTGTTAAAACTCAAAGCATGTTAAATACCTTGTAGCTGCCGATGGAGAGCAGGATGTTCTTCTTGGGAATCTTGAATCCTGTGGAGAGCATGGCTTTGAGGTACGCCTCGTATCTGTTCTCCCCAAAGCAGGCAACTTCCCCAGTGCTGGTCATCTCCACCCCGAGCACCACATCGGCCCCGGCGAGGCGAGAGAAGGAGAACTGGGGAACCTGGAGGATGGGAGACACAGTTATCGTTTTAACAGGTGAAGGAGAAGAGAAGCATGTCTGGTTTGAGTCGATTTACCTTAACTCCCACAATCCCTTTTCCACGCATTAGACCGACTGGCTCCACCTCGACTCCCATGATGACTTGAGTTGCCAGGGCAACAAGATCCACTCCTAGCGTCTTCGATACGAAAGGGAAGGAGCGGGAAACTCGGACATTGCATTCGATCACCTTCAGCAGGTCGTCCTTTAGAGAAGAGAATAGTTAATATTGTTAAATAGTCTATGCTGTATGATGAAAGTAATTAATGGTAGTACACTCAAAATAAAAAAAACAACACTCAAATTAAATATTGTGTCTAGTTATTGGTATGAAATGTACAGCGTAAGCCAAAGTTATTTAATTCCTTTAATATAAACTGAATAATTTTCTTAATTAAGTACTTATAAGAGCTGATAATGTCAATTAAATTGTCAAAGGCCGCAGATTAAACAAAAATAGCATTTCTTTAACTCAAAATATTAAGCTAGTTTTTCTCAAACAGAACCTTGGGTGTCAGTAGAAGTTTGCGCTAAATGGATATTTCACTTTGAACGTTTTTAGGCAGTTCATCGTTTTGATGGATTATAATTCATACACCAGATCACTTGGTGCAGACATTTTTATGTACAGAGAACAAAAACAAAACAAAAAGTTTCTCATCCAAAGAATGTGAGACCTTGCAGGATCAGAAAATCCTTCGCTCAGAGTTCTGATAACTTCAATTGGAGAAATGTTCCCTGATTTCAAATCTTTGCCTGACGTGCTGCTTGAAATTCCAGTCTCCAGTACAGCAGCAGAGTGCAGCTTGATAAATAATTGCTTTGGTTCATGTAGCTCTCAAATTAAGAAATATCAAGCATGATACTAAAAATCTACCTGTAAAGAAACAAAAATTCATGCATTTATGATTAAGATTTAAAGCCCAAATCTGTCTCACCTTGGCGATCAGCTGCAGGTTAAAGGGTCCGGTGACCTGCAGCTCCTGGCCGATGGCGTGAACGATCATCATGATCCTTTCGATAGTTTTCTGGTTGAGATCCTGTGGAGGCGTCACCAGAGTAGCATCTCCGGAGTGCACACCGGCATTCTCCACGTGTTCAGAAATCGCAATGGCCGTCACTACCCCGTCACAGGCAACTGCGTCCACATCTATCTCCTGGTAAACACCAAAAAAAAAAAGAATTTCATAGCCGTAAACTGAGGCAATGTTTTTCACAAGTGTGTAATTATCATATAGTTTATCATTTATTGTCATAAATTATACGAATTTTAATTTATTATTGTCACAATAAATTCCAATTATTGATGTTTAAAACCTTCCAAAACTGACCGTTGTCGGGATTGATAGTTTTACTATTTTCTTCATTGTTTGTCTAATGAAAATGTCAAACACCAATAAAGAACATACTGTATGCAGTTCAGTAGTAAAAATCACACTTCTTTATAACACTGTTGTTCTAAAGAAGCGTATTACAAATTGGAAGGATTTGCATAGGTGGAGATATAATTTCTGTTTCCATTACAAATATGCAGAAAACTTTGTCAATATTCTGCTAATGTTTACATTAAGCCAAATTATTTTTGAAATGTCAAAATGCGCAGCGGAGACACAGCTAGTGTCATACAGTTAAAACTCATCATTATCACAATGGTACGGCAAAATAATGTGATAAAACTTTAAGTCCATATTGCCCAGCTGTAGCTTTAACTCACCTTTGCTTCCTGTATGAATTTAGAGATGACAACAGGATGTTCTTTGGATACCGCCACGGCGCTGCTCAGGTATTTCTCAAGGTCGCTGTCGCTGTACGCCACATTCATGGCTGCACCACTGAGAACATAGGAGGGTCGGACCAGGCAGGGATAACCCACCGTCTCACAAAACTTCACAGCAGACTGCAGGAGGAGGGAAAGAAGAATTTAAAAACTGAGCAAGGCACTGAAGAGATCGTCCCTCCGGCTTGCCGTACCTCGGTGTCTGAAAGCTCCTTCCACTGAGGCTGGCTGATCCCAATGGTGTCCAGCATTCTGGAGAACTTGAATCTGTTCTCTGCGTTGTCAATGAACTCAGGTGACGTTCCCAGGATGCGGCACTGCTGGCGGTGCAGCGACATGGCGATGTTGTTGGGCAGCTGACCCCCCATGGAGAGGATGACCCCCTCTGGGTTTTCACTCTCGTAGATATCCATCACCACCTAAACAAAGTTAAAAAAAACTTCATAATATCTCAGAGTTTCTTTTAGAGATCTGCTTCAACAGCCGACTCACCTCAAAGGAGATTTCATCAAAGTAAAGTCGGTCACACATGTCGTAGTCCGTACTGACCGTCTCAGGATTGTAGTTCACCATGATGGTCTTATAACCCATCTGTAAATAAGTTCACAACTTAATAACTTGAATTCAGTTGAATTTGTTTTTAAACTACCTGGCGGGAAATTCTCCTGTATCTCTGAGGATGAAAATAATTATAAAGCTGCTTGGGTTTAGAAAAACTGAAATTCTGAAATAAGGTTGGGAAAAGTAACTGATATAACTTTGGTAAGATTATGCGGTTTATCTCTCTTAAAGTAAAGGAATCAAACATGACAAACTTGCAAGAGCATTACAAATACATTCACTGCAGACTTTTTATTTTTTGTTTCATTTTGTATTTGTCTCATATGAAAAGACAAATCCTTAAATCAGAAAACGTTTTACGAATCTAATCATTCTAAACTGCATCTTAAAAATTATTAAACTGGGGAAAAAGCCAGTTCCTGTTTGCTTACCCACGCAAACATTTCATAGAGAAAAGTAAAAAATAAAAAGTGTTTTAAAGTTACAAATTTGTTTGGTCAAATCCAATTAAAAAAAAAAGGCAGAAAATGTGGAGTATTGTCTGTGATATTGTTGTTGATTGTTATCTTCCTGGTGATATCTCACGCCTCTTGCTCAGCTTATTGTTGTCTGTCAATAAATTCATCAGATCTCTCAACTTTACTATGAAGCCGTTCTTTTAAAAACTGCACCATATTTCGACCATTTCCAAAGATCGTACCTTGCGGAGCTCCGTGATGCAGCCGACGGCGCACCAGTCGAACTCCACGCTGCTGCCGATGCGGTAAACGCCCGAGCCGATGACCATGACGTGCGGCTCGTTGAAGCTCAGGTCGTTCTCAGTGCCGTGGTAGGTCAGGTAGAGGTAGTTTGTGTGCGCCGGCCACTCGGCCGCCACCGTGTCGATCTGTTTCACCACCGGCAGGATGGAGTAATCGTGACGCAGCTTTCTGACTGCAAGCTCCGTACTACAAGAAAGGAAAACTGATTTAAAGAAAAACAGAGAAGAAACAATCATTGAATCTGTCCTGATTCCTACCCACCTCTGTACAGCCAGTGCGATCTGCTTGTCCGAAAAGCCCAGCTGCTTCGCCTTACGCATCACCTCTAGAGGTATAGTGCTCTCCACCTGGATTTATTAGGAAGAAGAAGAAAATTCAGAGTGCAATTTGTTTTTAAAGCTAAACTCATAATGATCTAACAGTCTACCTGGTTGTAGTTCTCAAGCAGTCGCTCGTGATCTGCAATGTTTTTCATTTTGTGCAGGAACCAGCGGTCGATCTTTGTGAGCTCATACAGCTGATCCACCGAGTAGCCAGCTTTGAACGCAGACGCCAAAACAAAGATTCGCTTATCAGTGGGAGTCTGCAACTCCTGCAGAAAGGAGAGGGACAGAAAGATACGACCTGACTCAAATAAATACAGCTCAACTCCAAAATAATTCACAAATCCCAAAAAGAAAACAAATGTCATAACTTATACCATCCAAGTTTCATTTATGAGTTGCTGTGAACAGGAAGGATCTCTGGTGGCAGTCTGCGTTGTCAACGACTATTTTAATAGTAGATTATTCTGAAGTCTTTTGATACAATATTAGAACTGCATTTAGTGAAAGCTTGGGCATTTGTAGCAAAGGATGCATCTGTAGCTAAAAAAAATACTTCTAAAATACATAAAAATTTGAAAAGCTCAGCTCTTTCTGCTTTTTATCTTAAAAGCAAAATGTATATATTTTTGCATAGTTTTGTCTTAATTAGTGCTTTGAATATGCCCGTCTCTTAGCAAATTACCTTTTTTTGAGTGTGCATACACCAGTTAGTTGATCAATTACTAAATTATCCATCCATCTATCCATTTTCTTACACCCTTTTCCCTAATGGGGTCGGGAGGTGCTGGTACCTCTCCAGCTAAAGTTCCGGGCGAGAGGCGGGGTCACCCTGGACAGGTCGCCAGTCTGTCGCAGGGAAACAGAGACAGACAGGACAAACAACCACACACACACAGTCACTCCTAGGGAGAATTTAGAGAGACCAATTAACCTGACAGTCATGTTTTTGTACTGTGGGAGGAAACAGGAATACCCAGAGAGAACCCACCATGCATAGGGAGAACATGCAAACTCCATGCAGAAAGATCCCAGTCCGGGAATCGAACCCAGAACCTTCTTGCTGCAAGGCAACAGTGCTACCAACTGCGCCACTGTGCAGCCCCATTACTAAATTAGTTGACAATTATTTCAATAATCTATTAATCAATAATCTATTCATTTAAAAAAGGTTGATAAGATTTTGTAAGTCAATAAAGAAACGTGAGAAAATCCAGACAGGATTTACAAACCTTCTCGGAGACGGGTTTGATGGTGTGGTCAAAGCCGACACAGTTCTCATCCACCATCCTGAGAGCTTTCTGAAAGGCCTCCTCAAAGCTGCGGCCGATGGCCATCACCTCCCCTGTGGGGAAAGTTTTTAAAACAAACTTCAAACTCAGTGAAAACAATATGATTGGACAAAAATACCTGTAGCTATTTGAGTTTAAAAAAGACAAAAAAAGGATACTACAAAGTATTTCACAAACATGTTTATTACAGTTGTAAAATTTGTTTCTTTTTTGTCTTCTTTAAAATATAAATACACATATACTGTGAATTTACAGCATAATTTACAGTGCAAGGGGTTTAAATTTGGAATCTGCAAACACAGATGGGAGGAAAAAACGGATGGATAGATAAACAGACGGGTGAACAAACAGGCATATGGATGAATGGACAGACAAATGCATGAAAGGACTGATGGGCAAACAAGAAGATGGAGGGTCAAACAAGCAGAGGGATGACTGTCGAATATGGAATAGAAAATAGTCTGAAAACCCAAATAACTTTTTTTCCACACAACAGATCTGGAAAACTGAGACAGCAATAGCATAAACTCATGAGAGATCTCTGCAGGTGAAGAAGATTACTTCGAGTCAGGATGCAAAACATGTTCATTACTTCCTCACCCACCCCCCCCGAAAATCATTTTTAGACAAGATTTTAGTCAGAATGAGTTGATTTCTGACTAAAATATCACTGGCAACGCCTCCCAACTCAAGGTTTACACTCGCACATGGAAATGGTTACAAACATTTGTGCAATTATACAACCGTATATCTTTAAAAAGCAGCAGTGGAGCCTCCTGCACAACCAGCCAGAATGGAGCAAGAAGTTTCTCTATGGTAAGTCAAGAACAAAACACTTGTATTTTCCAGCAGCCATTGTATACAGAGGTAAAACCAACTGACCAAGTAATGTGGCATTGCATGGCAATTGTGAGGTTTTTGAAATTGTGATTAATTTCAATTAATTACCAATCCTGTAATTAACTAAATTTAAAAAATGCTACAGTCTTACCACTATAAAAGACATTAACTTATTGCCGTAAAACTGCTGGATGTTTTTTAGTGCTTCGATTTTTTCTAGAAGCAGCAGAGACCCAAACGGAAGTAGAAAAACAAGCAAAAAGTAAATTTTGTGGTTAAAATTACTGAGAAAAACATTGAAAGATTATATATTTAAACTCTCTTACCAACGCTCTTCATCGAACTTCCAATCTTGGTGGAAACCCTGAGAAACTTGCTGAGATCCCATCGAGGCACCTTCACCACACAGTAGTCCAAACTAGGCTCAAAGTTTGCTGTGGTTGAGTTGGTGACCGAATTTCTAAAAGATGAAGCAAAAATCACATCAGAAGCAGCTACATGTCAACAAAAAAAGATTACATTTTAAATGTAAGCCGCAAAATTATAGGATTTGTTGTTGAAATGCATACTTGAGTTGGGGCAGCGGTATTCCCAGGCCCAGTTTAGCTGCTACATATGCCAAAGGGTAACCAGTTGCCTTACTGGCCAGGGCAGAGCTCCGCGACAGGCGAGCGTTCACCTCTATGATGTAGTACTGCAGAGAGAGTATTCAGGATTACAGCAATACACACATGTTGACAGGCAGAGATGCAATCAATGAGCTAATATAAAGTTGATTGATCCTATTGATAAGCAGGTATTTTCTTAAAAACCTGAGTGGCACCCTCTGCTGGATGATAAATTAAAATGAGCTCAATAATTTTAATTTGAACGATGGACTGGCTCTTTTCTCTCTTTTTACCAAAAACTGAATGACAAAAGTCTCACATCTGGTGAATTGGTCTCATCTAGCCCATTTTTATGAAGGGCAACTTTGCACACAGAGTCTTCTGTGTGCAATGTAATGGTTGTGCTTTGTTTATTTATTTTGGATATTTAAAATGTCTTTGAGTTCCCTTGTTAAATGTTCGTTAGAAATTAAAGTTTATTTACATTTGAGAGTGTGTACTTGCATTAAAATTCCATAGTCACAAAACAATATTATCATTTATTGCAATAACATCTTGGACAATTTACCAAAATGTATGCAAAATTTGTTATTGTGTCAGGCCTATTGATGGGAATCAATTTTAATCTAATAAACCATTAATTGACAATTAACCATAAATCCAGTGTTTGCATCGTTGTTGCAGGTTCCATAAACATCTTGGTGTACCTGATCAGATTCAGGGTTCAGAGCATACTGGATGTTGCACTCTCCCACGATGCCGAGGTGTCGGATCACTTTGATGGCCGTGTTTCTCAGCATGTTGTACTCGTGGTCGTTTAGTGTCTGACTGGGAGCCACAACGATGGATTCCCCTGTATGGATGCCCAGCGGGTCGATGTTCTCCATGTTGCACACCTGAACAGCAGCAGGAAGGGAAAGTTAAAGTAAAAGAAAAAAAAAAAGGTTTTCCAGGTTGAATAAATCTGACACAAGGTACTCACGGTGATGCAGTTGTCGTATGCGTCTCGGACCACCTCGTACTCGATCTCCTTCCAACCTTTGAGGGATTTGTCTACAAGGACCTGAGAGGTGTGAGCGAAGGCTGACATTACCAAGGAGATGAGTTCTTCTCTGTTGTTGGCGAATCCGGAGCCCAGACCGCCGAGAGCGAACGCAGAGCGAACCAGGACGGGGAATCCCAGGCGCTCTGCAGCAGCAATCGCCTAGAAGAAAAATTCAAAGTGACCTAGGGCTGGATAATATAGCTTAAAAATAAAATCTCAGATTATTTCCATTCCAGGCATATTCCAGAAACACTGATATTAACATAACACAAAGTTACATTTTTAACTCACCTGCTCCACTGAAAGAGCCGCCTCACTGGGAGCAACATGTTCATTGATCTCCTCCATTTTCTCCACAAAGATTTTTCTGTCCTCCGTCATCTCGATGGAGGCGACCGGCGTTCCCAGAACCCTCACTTTGTACTTCTCCAAGACGCCCATCTTGGTCAGCTCCACGCCACAGTTCAACGCGGTCTGACCGCCGAACGTCAGCAGGACGCCGTCCGGACGCTCGTTCTTTATCACCTAGAGACGGGACACAGTGTTTAATATCGCTGCTTTCTCTCTAATTACATGATTATTTGGTTTATCGAAGGGTAACAATGAATCTACACCTGAGTGACGTAATCTGGTGTGATTGGCAGGAAGTAAACTTTGTCAGCGAGACCTTTGGATGTCTGCACAGTGGCAATGTTGGGGTTGATCAACACAGTCTGGATGTTCTCCTCCTTCAGAGCCTTTATAGCCTGCAAAGGAAAACAGTGAGTTAAAATGAAAAATAGACATAAATACTTAAATTTACAGGGTTAGTCAATTTTTCCCACAGTATAATTCAAGCACTTTACAAGCATTTTCAGGGTAATGCTGGAAGTTTTCAATGTCTTCCAGCATCAGAGAAAAACAATACAAATACAAACTAAAAAAAGAAAAAAGTTTCAATTTATTATTATATGACCTTATTTATTACAGTTTATATTTTTGTGATTGTATCCTACATTCTAAACTAAAATATAGAACAATTTTTCATTTGAAATGTCTCTCTCTCACACAAAGTTCTAACTTAAGAAAATAATCTCCCAATTTCAATAACTTTGTCCAACAAACAAAATATAAGACGATCAATAAATCATTGAGTTATTAGAAATAGTAAACATTCATTACATTGAAACAATCCAAGCAAAATGTGGGTAAATAACCTTCCTGCTCAAATTTAATACTTACACACAATATACAATGAAAATGAGGGAAAAAAAACGCTTTGTCATTTAGCAAATAGAAATAATTTTGGTAATTTCAAACTGATTAAAACAAGAAATGTTCAGTCAGATTTAACTTCAGACTGAAAAAAAAATGTGTCTCTTAGGTGTGTGAAAATACGTGGTTTCTATTGTAAATAACTTTTTATAAATCTAGGCTTTAAATCAAACATTAGATTGCGCTTTTTTTCTAAAGTGTGCCTTGAAAAACACCATCAAGGATTTAAGGCACCTCTACAAACCAAGGATGTAAAAAATAAACATACATTTATTTGGATGTATTATAATAATCTTAAAGGGAACAGTTCTTTAATGTCGGACCTGAGATCCGGAGTAGTCGAACTCTCCGGCTTGTCCGATGGAGAGCCCTCCAGAACCCAGGATGAGGACTTTCTTGGGTCTGACAACCTCATCGGTCTTTGGGGCACCAGAGTATGTGAGGTGGTCCATCAAACGCTGCTTCACTGAAAACAAAACAAATTATGAGGGCGTAACTAACGTTTATTTTAGTAATTCATTTAATCTGATAAAACAAAATGGTCACATTCTACAGATTTCTCATGCACGACATTTTAAATAATTAAATGTAAATAATTACATTTTATAATAATAGTAAGAAACATTTTATTGCCTAAAATGCAATTAAATAGCATTCCTTTTAGTGAATTTGAGGCTAAAACTAGGCAACTTGAGGAGTTTTGGCTAAAATATATTCCAAAGGTTTTTTTTTACAGTTTTGGCTTAATTGCTGCTTTGAATATATTTTTCTCAGCAAGTTGCAATTTTTTTGCGTCTATTCTCCAGTTAAGGATAATCGATTAATAAATTAGTTGAGGACTTATCATAATTAATCTAAATGAATCCGATTAATTATTTCTGTCTTATTTGCTTTTACACAATTGAAATAAAATAGTAAAAATCTAGTATCTACCCTTTTAAATTTCTAATCTGTTTAATGTTGCATAAATTAGATTTTATAATGCAGGGAGAAAGTAAATACCAGCTTTTCCTGTGTTGCCCTCTTTGAAGTCTTTGACTGTGTCGAGAAAAACATCAAACAAGCTGACCAGATCTGTGGGTCCGGCCGTGTGCTCAGGGTGGAACTGAACGCTGGAAAATGAGAACATTTTCTGATTTTATTCACATGAACTCTGCTGCGAGTCTTCAGTTGGTTCAGTGGATCAAACATTTACCTGAACAAAGGTTTAGAGTTGTGCACGATGCCCTCGCTGGTGTGGTCGTTGGCGTTGGTGAACAGAACGTCCCAGTCGTTGGGCAGGGTGTCGGGGTCGACAGCGAAGCCGTGGTTCTGACTGGTGATGAAGCAGCGGTCGGTTCCGTTATGGAGGCACGGCTGGTTGTGACCACGGTTACCATACCTGAAATTACAACCAAGAAAAGTTACAAAGACATTTTTTATTAAAAAAAATATGACAACCAAGATATACCATTTATAGAGTTTACTTGGAAACGTATTAATATTATTACTGGTAGTAACAGTAGAAGTGTAAATGGTATTGGCAAAATTAGTTTTAATCTTATTTATTCCTCATTTTGTTTATTTATTTAGCTATTAATAAATGTCATTATTATTTTTCTATTAATTCTGCAATTTATTATTATAATTATCATACTTGGCATTGATTTTGCCATTAGTCTGCTATTATTTTTTAGTAATTTTGCTTTTATTCAAGAACTTAACTGATTGAGAATTTTGCTACTAGCTATGCTCTTATCATTGATCATGTAATTATAACTTATTATATTATTTTTATAGTATTCATTTTTCTATTATATTTTGAATGAACTACATGCACACAATTATCTGTTCGCCATATGTACGACTTCTACTGTATTTTATTAATATTTTACTTTTTCAAGTTTGCTTCAAGGTAGATATTTCATAAATGAAACTTAACAATTACTTTTTTTTTTTTTTACATTTTTCAAAACCTTACAGAAGCATTTTCCACTGATATAATTATTGTCTAATGTACGTTTGATGAAAACATAAAATGTAACTAAATTGTAGTGCATAAAAAGCAAAAACACATCAACTTCATGTAGAGCATTAAAAGTGATTTCCTTATTTTCCAATAGCTGAGACTTATTTTTGTTAGAAATTAGCAAAATTCAAAGGGTTGAAATTGAATTTCTACCCTGAGAAAATACTATAACTCTACAATAACTACAATATACTGTAACCCTATAGTTTTGAACCCCTTTAGACTCTCATTTCAGAATAATTTTTAAAAAAAGGAAATCAAATGGTTAAAAACAGGGAAGAAAACATCTGCATAGCTGTAGTTTAACAATGAATCCAAACAAACTATGAGGAGGTAAGCAGCATTCCCCCAAGCAGTGGGAACGGTCGCTGTCCTGATAAAAGCTGAAAAACAACAGACTGTCTAATCTCCGCTCGCTGTGCCTTTGAGGTTCAGGGTCGCTGGGTTTATGTTGCAGATTCTGACCGGTCCAAATCTCCCGAGCTCATTCAGGAAACACCAAACTGCTGAGGACAGCAGAATCTGCTTTTCACAGCTTAAACAGTGAAAGCACCAGAGCTGGAGGATTCTGGGAAAA
Organism: Brachyrhaphis roseni; assembly: GCA_903066815.1. NCBI lineage: Eukaryota > Metazoa > Chordata > Actinopteri > Cyprinodontiformes > Poeciliidae > Brachyrhaphis > Brachyrhaphis roseni. The sequence continues at coordinate 33,824 of CAEFZY010035522.1, forward strand.
TCAAGTTACTATATCTGAGACTCATAATTTAATCTGGTGTGACTGTAAGATATAAAGCTGTTCTCTTTCTAACAACACTGATCTTTTCTTCACTTTAGTAGAGCGTTATAATTTGAAACTCGGATTTAAGCGGTTGCTCTTTCTTTAACGGAGAAAACTCACTTCATCTTGTAGGTTTTTGCTCCAATCACCAAGGAGAGCAGCTGGTGTCCGAGGCAGATCCCAAAAACAGGCTTTGGCTGATCCACACAGACCACCTTCCTCACGTTGCTGATGGTGGCCTGGCAGAACTGGGGGTCGCCGGGACCGTTGCTGATGAACAAACCATCAAAATCTGTCGGAAACGATGAAAAGAAATGTTCCAAAACCTCAACATTAAACAACTGGCGGTCCAATCTAACCAAAAACAACTTTACAATGTGAAGTACTGACCGTTAGCGTCCAGCGGATGGTCCCACGGTACGACAGTAACGCGGGCTCCTCTTTGAGCCAGGCACCGGATCTGGTTGTACTTGATGCCACAGTCGACTGCCGTGATTCGCAAACTACCACTTGGGTTGAACACTCTTGGTTCCTGGAGGCAGAAATTACATTAACTGACATCAGTAGCTAAAATCAGGAGATTAGGAAAATACCAGGCAGAGTAGATGATAGATATGTTACGAAGAGCAACAAAAATCACAGAATTGATGTTATATAACCATGAATTTATGCATATCCTATTAAAATTCATGACAGGATCAATAGTTTGCCTCATATATAGTTCATGAATGTCACATTTAGTCTTTTTGGTCAGCTGTAAATGATCATCTACACATTTAAATGAGTGAAAATAAATCAGAAAAATATAAAAACATAGGGTTGCAATAATATATGTGACTAGGTTTCCTGCTGAACCTATAGGCATCTCTAGTAAAACTATAAACATTCTGGGTGAGTTACCTTCATAGACACTTCCTGGACCAGGTTCCTCTGATCTGGGTTATCAAAGGGAACGCTGTCCTCTGGAGTCCCATCTACAACCAGTTTCCCCAACATGGTGCCCTTCTCTCTGATCTTTTTAGTCAGACAGCGAGTGTCAACACCTGTAAAGAAGGAAAACAACTTTAAAAGCCTCAGTTTTTCACATAAACAACTTTAAATGTCATTCGCTGAATAAAAGGAAAACATGCATTTCATATTCAATGAATTTTCTTAAACATAGATTTTCCTGACCTTGCAACCCGGGAATGCCATGCTCTTTCAGCCACTGGTCGAGTGATTTTACTGAACTCCAGTGACTGGGATCCTCAGACAACTCTCCAATGATCAGAGCTGCAGCGTGAATCTTGGAAGATTCAAACCACTGAGGAGAACAACATGAAAACAGGGCTGAAACAAATAATCCCAATAATCCAATATTGAAATAATTGTCAACTAATTGTACTTTTTGCATTCCAATTATTAAGTGATTAATTGAATAAAATAAAATTGGCTCTACAATGTATTGATGTTAACTACAGCAAAAAGGTTACCTGGCTAAGTCCAAACTCTCCCTCTTTGTCGTTTGGTACTCCATAGTTGCCGATGAGAGGGTAAGTGAGAGTGAGCAGCTGGCAGCGGTAGGAGGGGTCCGTCAGAGCCTCAGGGTAACCCACCATGCCGGTCTGGAACACTAAACACACAAAACATTCCTCAGTACAACACAAAACATCATCCGTCTGTGTTTTTATTTAATATTCAAAATGTCTTTTTTCCAATTTTCTAACATGGCGCAAAGTTTTCCTTTGGACTTTATGCTTCTTATGCTTTCTGATGACTTTAGAAGTAGTGTTGTTAAATACATGGATTTAAAGTTTTAACAATATATTTTGTGGTACTATTGTAACAACATAAGTGATATTCATTCCTTCTTTTTAGGGTAACTGGTTGGCCGTGACTCCATCGTACAGCAATCATAACCCCACAAACACTGATCTTGAAAAAACATCTGAAATATACTTCTTTAAGACATCTGTCACAATAGGAAGTGTTATTTATATCACTAAAATGCACACAGTAACTGTATTTAATCATATTGTCAAATTATTAATACTTTCATTGAACAAAGTGAAGAAAATAGTAAAACCAAATCCTGACTATAAGGAAAGGATTTGGTTTCCTTATAGTCAGAATTTATCGTGACAATAGTAAATCAAAATACTTAAGAAATTTATCACAACAAATCATAAACAATACAGTAAATGCTCACCCCTACTGTTAAATATAGATTTTTTTTTTTTAGAAAAGCTAAGCAAAACTAATTGAAATTTAAGGCAAACGAACATACTCAGGTCCAAAGAGAAGTAAAGGTCAATTAAAAAAATGTACAAGTTGTCCATATTTGTGATTAGAAAACAGTAATAAGTTCTTTATAAACAATTTAAAAAGATATAAGTCTGTTGGAAGCAGTGATGGTTAGAAAATCTTATTGTTGCTTGGAGGAAGAATCTGTGATACTGCTCCTTTGTGCATCTAGGATGGCATTCTAACTACTGCGATTCAAAACCGATAATACTTATTGATACAAAGATTCAATTCTCATTGATAATCAAGTTAAAAGTTGAGTCTGGAGTTGAATGCAATCGAATGACCTAATTAAATAACTGAAAACCTGAAATATTTGTCAAGCTGGTTGCACTGTAGCACATTTTGGCAGTCAAGACTTGTTAACTTGCTCATCAGCTTTCACTGAAGCGTAGAACTTGTTTATCTGGAAGTAATTTATTTTACTAGCTGACAAGAAATGGCATGTTTAGGAAGAATTTCAGCTTATATTGATCGGATGAATGGAATCCGGCAACACAACTATGCTGTAGATAACAAAGGACAGGTTATCAGAGTCTGGTACTAAACAACTGTGATCTGTGACTCCAAATGGACGCAGATCACTGTTAAAAAAAATAAAAAGGTCAGTCTGAAGGCAGCGAGATATCCAATATATTTAGTACAGACAAGAAAGTTAATATACATTAAATATAGCAGAGCTAACATTTTCATATTACTTACCAACTTCTCCCGAAACAGACACATTCGCACCAAAAAGTCGCCCCCTAAATCTTTCTCCATCTTCCAGAATCAGAGTAGCTAAAGTTGCCATTTTTTCCTGTCAAAAAGCTAAAGCTAACAGGCTTGCTGTTTAAAGAACGGTCCCCACGTGAACCGTGCGCCACACTGCGCGCGAGATGCACAGGATGAATAAAATAGAGATAAAAACGAGCTTTAAGAGTCAAAAAGGGTTAGCTAGAAGCGGTAGTGTATGTTGCGTCAATGAAAGGAAAACAAAGGTGAAAGAAAGCGAAGTTGGAGAGTTTGGCGGTTAAACGAGCAGGAGAGATGCCAGAAAAGTGTTCCACACGCGCCGCCAGCAGCGTGGAAGTCGGCCCGCGGTGAGTAGCCGAATGTTTGACGCAAGACGGAATTGGAGCTTCCGATAAGAATTTTCAAAATAAAGTCAAAGATACGAACGAGCAAAGCAGAAAAATAAAATAAAATAAAAGGTAATGTGTTTATATTGGTGTTGTAAAATTGCTGTAAATAAAAAATAAGGATGTATCAAGTCATTTATTTGTTGATAAATTTCAAGTTAAATTGTAAGAGAAATGTGTGTTTTGTTGCTACACTGTGGCTACAATAGGACAGACAAATAGTAAACAATCTAGTTCTTTGAGATTATTTTTCTGTATAAGGTATTAAAGAAATCATAAGTGGTTGATTTAGCTAATAAATATTTTTTAAGAACAGAGAAGCCATTCTACCTTAGATTTTTTTAACACTAATTTTTTTAATGATTGAATATTTTTAGGTTTAAGAGTAAACTGTTGTAAACAATGTTTAGATAAATAGCCTACATACAAATCAAAGTAGATAGTAGTTTCCCACCCTTTAATATTTAAACACTTTAAAATAGTTAGTTGCTTGACAAGTATCAGATTAACTAAAGAATCTACGCTGAAATTTTAATTTGAAAGTACAGTTTGTTCGTTTCCTTGTTGACGTCATACAGTAAACTGTTTTTTAAACACCTATTTTTCATAGATTTTTTTTTTCAGTGCGTGTTGTAAAGTTGTCTTAAAATGCCTCTTTGGTCAAATAGCTAAGCTGCTAAAACACTTGAGACACTTTTAAAATTACAGCTGATTTGTTTTTGTGCAATGTCGTGTTCCTTTATTTATTTATTTAGTGGACCGAATCGTTTTCAGTACCAACTATCAACTTTCCTGCTTCCTTTTATTTTTGGTAAATTATTGGACACATTTATTTTAAGGGTTTGTTGTTGTTGTTTACTCATGTTTACACTGAGTTTATAGAAATTTATGGCGCTGGTAGCGTTTTGGTACCAGAAGAGGGCAGTATTACTTTAATTTATTGCAGGTTTGAAGACTTCTGACTTGCAAGTGTTTGCAGAGATCTTGATAAAGAAAATGCTAAAATGCAAAGTAACAAATGCTTATGATGCCATGTTGATTAAATGTAATATGCTGACGGATTATAAGCCCATTGAATAGCTGTGATATTCTTATAGCTGATATGGGGGAGGCATTAACAAGTCTGTGCTTCAGCAATTGTTTCTTTTTCGTAAAAATATTGTCTGCAATGATTTAGTCTATTCCTTAAAGATGCATCCAAAATAAAGCCTGTTCATTCACTTAGATTAATTATTTAATCTTCATTAAGCAGACCAAAAATTCACAAAAGCTGTAAAATTATAGCAAAATTTTTCTTTTAAAGAAACAGCACCACATCTGGGACTTTTACTACTAATTTAGAAATCCCCCTCCTTTTTGACATAAAACAAAGAAAAAAAAAAATCAGGATTTTCAGTAAAGATGGCTGATTTCAAACAGATGCAGCTGAAAAAGTAAAGAAAAAAAGCAATATTAATTTTTTCAAACACTAAGATTTAATTGTTTCTAGCAAATATTGCAAAATTTTGGCTAAATTATTACAGATTAAAATATCCTCTTTTTAAATTTTTATTTATTTCTTATCTTTTCTTGAAGAAGTGTCTCAGATTTATTAGTTACAAGTCATTTAATTCATCATCTGTGTAAATTTGTCACTTTCACTAAATAACATGAGAATGACTCATTGTGAGAGAAAAACCAGAGAAGTTGGCACAAAACACAAGAATCTCCCTAATTATCTCTGCGGGTTAAAATAGATGGGATTGTTCACAAATGTTCTTTTAATTTGTAATTTCTCCTTTTTTTTCATCCTATTATTAACATTTATTAGATAATATAAACTTAATTGCTGTGATTTAGAGCAAAAGTATCTTCTGACTGAGTTTTAGGTCAGTGGTATGTCACATTATTTACTCCAAGTGGCAAAAATAAAACCGTCGTTTCAGCCAAACTTTTTATGAAATTCCTCCATCATCTGCTGACGTTAAACGACGTCAGCGAGAACAGAAGTAAGCTAAGCCGGTTGAATAATGCGGAACATTTTGCCAAGTCCTGCTGCCAGGGATTGCGGATGCTTCGCAGACAACAACAGGCAATTAAATTAAGAGCTGGACCACATTTCCTGTCAGATTCCTGAGAAGAGGAGACACAGAGGGAAAAAGTGAAAGATATTTAAGGGGAAAATAAGTCTTCGTACATTGACACCTGCATGCTATTGTTGTCATTGGTTGAGTTGACTGTTGGGCTCCTGTGAGTCATTTGTGCTCATGGAGCTGAAAGGTGTAATGGCCGACAGCCTGGAGATGTTTCTAACTTTTCAGTTTAGATGAATTATGTCGCTTTTTTAGAATATAACAAAATAAGGAGATAAATGTGCTTTTAAAAAGGGGGGTTAGCTTGAAGATGCAAGTGGTAAGTTTGAAAGATTATTCATCCTTACATATGCAGAGAGTTGGGTAGTAACTATATGTTTACTCAATTACATTTATTTGAGTAATTTTTTTGAAAAATATACTTACTTCAGTAATTTCTTGGATGGTGTTGGTTTGCAATAAAGAATCAGACAGGATACAGAAAATGTAGAGCCCTGAATTTTTCTTTTCTTTATGTAGTTCTTCAAGCATTACAGTTCAGTTCACAGCATGCATCCAAACAACAGGAGGGAGAGTCTTCCTCTGAGCTGAATCACCTGGCTTTTAAAGCATTGGCTCCTACCAGGACTAATTAAGGGGGTGGAGACAACATTTACATTTCCAGCAGCAAAAAAACCCCATTTGTACTACACTATATTCCTAGAAAAATATTTACATAATTACAACTAACAACTCCAAAACAATATTGGCCCAAACAAACTCCAAAAAAAAACATCTCCCCTCCCTCTCAACAATGGATTTTCCCAGTGAGGCTGATTGAAAACACCAGGTCCTTGTCAGCACTGCTCATGGGCGCGCTTCCATGGCAACACATGACCTGACCAGGTGACCTCAAAAAGAAGAGAGAATGATTAAAACAAATTAAATAAAGCAAGATATTTCCTCCAAACAAAATACATTTACCAGAAAAATTGGAATATAGAAAGTACAAAAAATCAGCACCTGTTAGGAGGGGTAAATCCCTCACAGATGGTTACTTTACACTTTTACTTAAGTAAAAGTATATCGAAGTTGTTCTACTCTTACTTGAGTACAATTTCTTGTGCTCAAGTAAGAGTAGAATTTGTACAATTTCTTGTACTCAAGATTTCTTGTACTTCTTGTACTCAAGTAAAATCAAACTTGCTAAAACTATCATCATGTTGTGACATTATGATATGAGACATATAATCTGTGAAAACATTGATCTAGTCCACCTCTTTCTTGTGGTGCTATTGCCATATGAAGAAATGCACTGCTACCGATCAAAAACAGCCAATCAGAGCCAGGGGGAGGGTCTTAGCGCCATCAATCTATCTCATCTATACAGGAAAACCGTTTATCCACTTGCTAACTAACCTTAGCTTTCATGACAGGTTCTACTTTATAGAGGAGCAATGCACAAAGATTGATTGACAGCACTAAGACCCGCCTCCTGGCTCTGATTGGTTGCTTTTAGTTAGAAATGGGAACACTGGGAGAAGGCTGAGCAGCTGTCAATATAGTGACAGTTTCAACAAATATGTAAAAAATCTTTTTTTGTAAAAGTTACATACTGGTTTCTATTAAATAATCTAAAAAAAAATATCTAAAAATGTGGAACAAACAGTTCAGGTTTAGGGGTTTAAGTAGAAGAAAAAACAAATTTGACATTTAAAACTGTGATTAGCATCTTATATTAGCGACTAGCACGGCTAGCATTAGAAAAGCAATACTTGCTAGAGACCATAGATCCTAAATCTTGATTTTTAGATTTCCAGAATCCAGCATGAACTGCAACATAGGTTGTAAGTTTAAATGGATAAACACAGCAACCTTATTCTGTTTAGCCTTCCTGTTATCTGCTGAATGTTTTGCTCTCTCTCATTCTCATGCTGCCTGAATGAAGCAGACATGTCTCAGAAATTTGTAGAAAATGCACATTCCTTTTAAATAGCTTTTTACATATTTTAATATTCATTCTGTTTGCTTCTTAGTTTCCATAAACACTGAGTGTTGAAATTAAAAATAGAAAGTTGTTTTCTTTTATTGACAGTTTGATGTTTTTGTTTTATCAAAAAATATATGGATTATGCTTAAAGTTTAAATCAGCTCTACTGGTCAGATATCAACCCAGAATTATGCTGAAGATAAAAAATTCAACTTGCTGAGTGATAATTAGTGAAATATTGGCAAGTGTATGTATAAGTTTGAGCCTGTGTGAATAATTTGGATATGTGTAAATCAGAGAAAATCCACAATGAAATGAAAACCATTTTCTTTTGTTGTATAATTATTCCTCCCCTGGAAAAATAAAAGTTGAAATAAATAAGTCCAAGAGCCAAAATGGATGACGTGCATGCCGATGATGGCCGCATGGCATCTTCACACCGAGGTGTGAAGAAGGTGAAGAGAGGATCAACATCCTCCACCTCTCCACCTGCTGCAGGTGTTTCTCAGTTCAGATGCACAGACAAAACTCCAAAGAGCCGAGGAGAACAACATGTTAGCGCTGAAGCTAGCTCTAAAGGTTAAAATGGCAGAAGAGGTTTTAGTTTGGGATGGTGACCTTTATCTTCCGGTCCTCCTCCTTCCTGTCCTGTTTGCACAATCACAACACAAGCAGAGATTATCCTTCAAGAAAATGCAAGCAGCGCGAGCCTCCACATATCAGGAGCAGCAGAGTCCAACACGGTTCTGTTTCTGGTGGGATACAGAAAAGGACAGAAGTGCATTGGATTCACCTGTGGAAAAAATCTCAAATTATCTCATAATTATGAGAAAATATGTCATAATTACAAGATCTTATCTCCTAATTATGATATTTTTTCTTGTAATTACGAGACCTTTTTTCATAATTATGAAACATTTTTCTAATTATGAAATAAGGACTCTAATTGTGACATCTTATCTTGCAATAACAAGATCTTGTCTAGTAATTATGAGATCCTCTCTTCTAATTATGGCATCTTATCTCAATTATGAGATTTTATCAAATAATTACGAGATAAATTATGAGATATTTTCTCATAATCATGATATATTGTCTTGTAATTATGAGTAAATGTTTCATAATTACGGGACAAGATGTAGTTATAAGAAAAGATTGTAATTATTGCAAGTTTATGTCTCATAATTATGTCATTTTATGTTGTAATTATGAGATTTATTCTTGTATTTATGAGATATGTCTTAAGATCTCGTAATTATGACATCATGTCTTGTAATTACAAAATAAAGCCTCATTATTATGATATCTTATCTCTGAATTCTGAAACTATTTCTTATATTTTTGAGATCTTAGCTCATAACTACATCATCTTATTTCTCAATTACACTATTTTTTTCTTGTAATGAGATATTAACTCATAATGACTGGATCCTGATGTAGTAATTATGAGATAATATAACTATATCTTTTCGGTGCAATGCACTTCAGTAGAGAATGCTGCAGCAGACCCAGAAGTGCAGCAGTTCTGGTTCTGCTGCTGCATCAGCAGTGATGCTGTGTGGACATTTCAGAGCCGGTTTTCTCTCACTCTGAATCTGAATCACTCATCTAAAATTCAAGGCTCAGGAAAGTTGATGAGAAAAACTAGCAACAAAAGTTTTGTTGATTTCATTTGGCCGGTTCAGAGGTGTGAATGTTTCTCCCGTCGCGCGGCACTTCGGCGCTTCGGCTGCAGATGAGCTGCAAGAGACGCTCATGATGTCAGGAGACGCTGGAAGCAGATGCACAATGTGGTGAGTCATGCTGTGGGCCAGAAATGACTCAGAGTGCATTCCTCCAACAGAAACAAACTTCAGCTTTAATAAAAACTTCTGACAGGATTCCTACAGAGCCTGGAAGAGCCTGGAAGAGCCTGGGAAATCTGGAAGAGCCTGGAAGAGCCTGGGAAATCTGGAAGAGCCTGGAAGAGCCTGGAAAAGTCTGGAAGAGCCTGGGAAAGTCTGGAAGAGCCTGGAAAAGTCTGGAAGAGCCTGGGAAAGTCTGGAAGAGCCTGGGAAATCTGGCATCTTGAGTCAAGACTTTTCCAGGCAAAACAGAAAAAAAGTAAATAATTTCTTTCTTTCTTTGTTTACTCCTTCCTTCCTTCCTTCCTTCCTTCCTTCCTTCCTTCCTTCCTTCCTTCCTTCCTTCCTTCCTTCCTTCCTTCCTTCCT
>CAEFZY010035527.1:0-54457 GCA_903066815.1 Brachyrhaphis roseni
CTCTAAAACAATCACTGACACGTTTTCAAAGTCGTCTTGAATTCAACTTCATTCATGCTGATGCGCATCTTCCTACTCACGTCTGCACTGTTTGCAAGTTTTCGCTGCTCAGGATGCGGCGCAGTACCAGGTGGACGTTTCTTTAAAAAGGCGCAGGTGTCGAGAGCGCAGCGCGATGTTTGTTGTCTGTTTCTAGGCAACCGTGACATCATCACCTGAAGGGTCTCGTATGTTCCGCCATGACAGTTGTGATGTCATTAAATAGGAAACAGCCCTTAAGTTTCCTATTTAAATACCAAATATTGAACGATTCCGTATTTTACAAGCCTGGACCAGTCGTAAAGTAAAAACTTTCTACACATAACAGTAACGTATAAGCGACCTTATCACTTTAGCCTGATGTTGGCGCCCATGTGCGCCAGGAGTTGTGCGGAGTTTTATGGCTTACTATGAAATTAATCACAAGCCGATTGTCGGTAACATTGTATGCATATTTGTAATAATTTACCTTTGAAAAAATATCAGTGCGGTGAACCTGACATTTTTAAATCCCCTAACAATTAACCTCTTCTCTCAAAAGGGTTATAACCTATTTAAAATAAGTCCATAAATCATCTGGGTTTGCGTTCATTTAGCCCTTCCTATAAAGTCTCCTCAACAAAAGCTTAGAGGTTATCAAGAGCCATGTTATTTTTGTCATGGTGTAATGAAATTTCGTTGTCTTCATCCTAAACGCAGCAACACATATTTGTACTTTGGCTTAGAAAATTAATTGTTGTGACTAAATAATCTATCATAAGAAAAATATTATTATTATAATGTAACTTATAATAATGAAAAACGTCTAAATTTCATTGAATCTATGGGGGATTGCGTTAAGACCGCATTTTGAATTCAGCTTTGCACCGATGCCAACAAAAATCCATTCAAATGCAGATCATGTCAACAATAACTAAACATTTATTATTACATGTCTGTAAGCTGAAATACACAGAAAACCTAAATAAAACAGGTTTTCCCTTTTGACAAACGTAAACCTTATTAAGCAGAATATCCTATATTAATTTGTGCAGGTACGTATGAAAAGTTACATTTAAATAAAGCACATAAAGAACAAAATAATAATTATAACTCCGGCTGCTGTCATTATGGTGATTTTTACCTATTTTTGTTGCACTAGTCTGAGCCAAGGAGGCTTCAGAAACGGCCCTGCGCTTTATAAACGCAGCTGAAGGGATGAATGAAAGTCTCCACACTCACCGAGTGGACGTGGGCTACGTGAGCGCCGTCACGAAGAGGCAGCTCTGCAGAAACTGTTTTGTCCTCTGTGGATTTCCAGTGTAAGTCCCCCTTTTTAAACGACAGCGTGGAGCAACCCCCACTCTGTTTCACACCAATGGCAAGGAGATTATGACCGTCACGCCCGCCCTCACAGCCACAAGAGAGGAAGAGGAGGAGGACGACGGGACCCGCGTGGAGTGGGCTGAGTCTGTCACGTGACAGCCACAGCGTGGTTTTAAACACACCGCTGTTTTTATGTTGAACGCTTCAGACTCGCAGGGCTTTTGCACAATGCTAAGAGAAGGTTATGGTTATATTTTTAAAGACACATTTCTTTAAATAATAATAATAATAATAAAAAGAAGATATAATCTATACGGAGCCCCAGACAAAGTAAAATATTCTTACAGTTGAAAATATTAATTTCCCTTTGGGATTAATAAAGTATTTGTCTTTAACTAACCAGGCTTTTTACATTTTCTAGCAGAGTCTTTCAAAGAAAGAGTGATATAAATCCTGATTTTATTGATTAGAATTGACTAAATTGTTGTTGTTTTTTTTTCAATTGATAAATAGGAAATAAAGTACATGTATTTATTTTAATAAGGAAAACATGCAAAGCCCTTTTTCATTTTTGGACCTGGAATAATTTACACTTCCTTTTCCATCAATAAATCTGACTACTTTATTTGTTTAATTAAAATATTACATGCTTAGTTTATTGTTGACAAGGAAAAATACATTTTTTGGTAATAAAGTCATTTTGACTTCACGATTCTGGTCCATGTGACCAAAAGTTTAAAAGAATGTCCTCCCTGTGGAATAGTCCATAACTTATAAAAATGCCTGAAATGCCACTCAGGAAAGAAGAAGCCATGACTCAAACAGCTACAGAAAACCTGATAATAGTTTTCAAATTAAACAAATTAAATGTTTGGTGACATTCCCTGTGGTCTGATGAAACTAAAATGTAAATGTTGGCCACAAGACCGTCATTAAATATAAAGTAAAACAGGGAATCTCTAAGTCCGAGAACACCATAACATCTGTAAGACCTGAAAAATGACCATAAACATAGTTTAAGGATATCAAAGTTAATGTTTTGGAGTGACAATTTAAAAACTCTGATTTCACTTCCATGGAAAAGCTGCACACAAGTCGGTCGGCCAAAATAAACATTTAACTGCTGCACCAGTTCTGCACGGAGGAATGATTAAAGTTTCAGCAAGCAGTTTAAAAACCTTTTACTCAAACTACGGTTTGAAAAACAATCCTAAGAAATGCAGAGCACACATTTATACACACCTGGATTTGAAGACACTGAATAAGAAATACCCTCATTATTCTGTAGTTTAGCAAACAAAAATATAATGTTTGTGATCTGGTGTGGCCTTATATATGAACACTTTAGTCTCATTTAATGTCAGACAAAAAATAATAATTCTATAAAATTAATTTTGAATGTAATCTTCCAGCTGACTTTCCAGAACTGCTGTACTTTAATTGTTAAATGATTAAAGTTAAGGCTTCAAATAAAAATGTTGGAATTGCTTTAAACATTAAAAATGTTTAATATTTGAAAAAATCTTCGCATATTTGCTGATTTATTTCTGGGGAAAAGGGTTTGGTGGCCTTTGGACCTGGTTCTTGCATCACTGTCCCATTCTGAACTGTTTTGGTTGCTTTTCTTGTTGAACTCCATGTTCAGTTTATTTACAGCTGCTCACCTTCCTGCCAACATTTCCCTCTTTCTTCATCTCCTCAGGCTCAGGGCTCTGTTATTGCTTCAACATGGTTTGTTTTTATGGGCAGATAGTAACCTTCAATGCTCTGAAATTTACAGTGTAAACATGGTGGAAGTGTAGGGCAGCCGGGAGGGGATCTTTCTGCAAAGCAGTGACCTTCTTAGCACTTCTAAAAGTCTTCAGAGAGGAAAAACCACATTAATATTCGAAGCTGCTTCCGTTGAAGGAGATGCTAACAGTTTATGTTTAAGCTGGAGCAGTGGTTGCACTCTGCTTCAATATTTCACTTTTCTGGGAATTGGTTTATTTGGATTCTAAGAATTTGTCTGCAGTTCATTGGAAGAGAGACACTTAGGCGGGTTGGTGAGGTGAATAATTTAAGTTTTTGTTATTCCTAAAAAAACTGGAGGATCTGGGAACACGAAGGTTGCGTTCACACCAGCCCAGTTCAGTTCACGTTAACCAAACTCCTGTACCAAAACAAACTGGCACACTTAAAGAGCTCTGTTCGGTTCGGTTGATGTGAACTGAAAGCATTTGTGGATCCAGTCTACAGCGGACTGGAGACTGGACTATAGCGCTGAGCATTCTGGGTAAAAACAACCAAAACAAATGTAAATATGGCAGGAGAAACAGCTCGTCTTCTTTTGCCAAAGAAACAAATGGAAATCCTGCAACTGCTGAAACCAGACGCCTCTCCATTTTTGTTTACTTTTCCTGAAGAAGGAAGTTGCAATCATGTCTTCTTCAGAGGTTTTTGTGTCGTTTTCTGCAGTTCTTCTTGGTGCAGCGCCCCCACAGGCAAAGAGGGGAACAGCTTTTTCAAACTTTGCTGGATCTGGTTCCCTTTATTAACAGTTGTCAGACAGGAAAGTGGGTTATGAGAGAGAGGGAAGACATGGGGCAAAGATGATCGGGCTGGGACTCAAACATGTCGAGGACTTATGGGTCGCGCTTTACGTCTTCGCCATCGCCGCATCCAGGGAACAGGTTGTTTTAAACACTGTGGATCGTCTAATTCAGCACAGTGTGAAACCAAACCGCAGCTGCTGAAAATGAAGCAAATGTTGCGATTTTGGCCCCCAGTCAAACCGAGTCCATCAGGTGTAAAAGCACCATAAATATGAGCTTTTTTTGCTTTGTAAGCTACATGTTCAAGTGGCAAAATAAAAGCAGCTTTTAAATCCCAAGTTTGGTCTGACTCCGACGTTACCTGACTTCTAATGTAACATTTAAAAAATAAATGGAAAACATCAAAATACCTCAAATTATTGAAATACATTGTATATTTGCTTCTTTCTGTATTAAAACTGTTCAGAAATATTTATTAGGAACTGAAATCCTGCTTTGATTATCTCAGCTTAACGTGGCTGTGGCGCTGGTCGTACGGAGTAGGCGGCGGGAACAACGGTCTGACAATGAAGTCATCTTTGTGGTTTGTTCTGAAACTCATGTCGCCCAGCGGGAACTTGAGGTTGGTCTGTTTGGTTTACAGAAAGCAGATTAATCACCAAGCTTAGACATTCCTGCACAAGCAGAGATGTAAACACTGGAGCTTTTTAAACTGTGGTGTTTTCAGTCACTGCGGCAGAAAATTTGAGGGATTTTATTTTGTGATTCCTCACCTTTATCTGTGACTCACACTGCTGCTGTTGGGTGATCTTCTTAGGCTGGTAGTCAGCCGTTGTGATGGAGACTTTTGGCTCCAAATCTGAAAAATAAGTCAACAAAGTATTATTATTATTATTACTATTTGTTTTATTTTTATTAATATTTCTACACATACCTGGTCCGGTCAGAATGTAACTCTTCGGATAAGTAGCTACTTTCGGTCGATCTGCTTCCTGTAGGATTTTCTGCTCAGGTTTTTGGGGTTTGTAGCTTTCTTTTGACACACTTTCTGGGCCAAAATAGACGTTACTTTTCGTAATCAAGCAGGGATCAGGTAAACACATTGGAGGCGGTGAGCCGTTCTGCTGGTGTGTGAGTAAATGTGACACCTTCAGATTACTGAATCAAAAATAATCTACATTAAATAAAACTCCCAAGCTCTATGAAAGGTCCCAAGCTGGCCTTTTAAGAATTTATCAGTTAAGAACTAAGAAGTATGTCATGTCTGTGGTGATATAAATACATAAAAGCTGTAAAAAGTAAGATTTGTAAGCTTACGCTTGAGAAGAAGATGTTGTTGGTGGTGAGAGGAATATTTTCTCCTCTTTGCTCCTTGTTAGTGTCAACAAAGGGCAGAGAGCTGGTATTCTGGGCGTTTACCAAGACAATAGGCTCTGTAGAAACAAAATTAGATTAATTAATGCGCTAATATTTTATCAGTTGACTTGATTTATTCATAAAATGTTGCCATATAATGTGGTATATGGCAGTAAGTTAAAGTAAAGCGAGACTTATTCACACTGCTGGAGGATTTAGATTTAAATGGGTTTTTTTAAACCAAGATGTTTCTTTCTGGTAGAAAATTAGATGTACACCACTCAAAATCAACAAAACAAAGTAAAATGAGTGTCACTTAAAACATCTCTATATTTTATAATAAAGATGTTTTATAGTGCTCCTCTTTTCAACAGAGCTTAAAATGATTATTGGCAATACATCTAAACCCAACTGACCATCGTTTTCAATGGTTTCACTGCTTTTTTCATTGTTTATGAAAAGAGAGATAAAGTTAGAGGAAATTTAGCTTCTTCAGTTTTTGCAGCAGAATGATTGGGAACATCCAGGAGTTTAAACATCACGATCAACTGTTATGAAGGTTTTGCAAAAGCAAGGATGCCGAGGTCTTTACAGAGTGTTTTGCTTTTATTGATTTGTATATAATGAGAAACCTGATGATCAACTATCAGTTTGGCCTAAACCAAGTCTTATCATCTGAAAATAAGAGCAGGATTGCTTTCTAAATACTGACAGCTTGTTTCTTGGATTTCTGTTTTTAGATTTTTTCTTCCCATGTTGTTATATTTATTACACATAATTTAGGGCCCAATTTTTGCAGGTTTCTTTTTGTGGGTAGATTTTCTCGGTTATTGTTGGAAGACAAAAATTACATATTCAACACTTTCTACTCGCTGAAAATGGCCAAATGTTCCACAGTTTCCCTTTTGTAAAGCTGTCTGTATCTAATTCACTGATACAATGAAATGCATTATTATATCCGGAAGCCATTTCAGCAGGACAGAAGTCAAAATGAGGAAAAACGTACCAACTCTGTGGGATTTAAAGTCATCTCTGAAGGAGGTGACCCAGCTGTTTTTGTAGTCATATCGAGGTCTCACCTCATCCTGATTTATCGGCTTCGTTGGGCTGTGAAAACGTTTGAATCGTTATTTTGTTCATTAATAAGAAAATACAAGATGACCAAAACTTTTTAAAAGCAACAATAAGATTCCAGTTTATAAGTATTTAATGGTGCCTAACAATACGTAGATATTAAAGGTTTCAAAATGTTTTTCCGTTTCATTTTGTTTGTTATTTTATGTGTTAATGTCCTGCTTGCACTGATGCAGACATGAATGTGAAACAGAACAACTCTTAACTTTTCAGACTCAACGATCTTTTTTTAGAGATCCAAAGTCTGTCCTTTATCCTCCCTGCTGCAAACTGAAGCAGTTTATTGAGTTTCTTCACTGCTGAGTGGAAAGACAGCAATTTAATCCTTTCACATTCAAGCGATTCTGACCACCATCCCACTCTAATTTATTTAAGTTTTAACATTTCTTCCCAGGACTGTTTATGATTATTGTTTATGATTATTACCTTTCAGCATAATGAAATTAGTTGTGTTTTTAAAATAAACTGAGTCATTTAGAAAAAACCTTCCAGAAAACTTTCTGACCTGTTGACAGAGATCTGAGGGAATGCCGATGAATATGATGTCTGTGTTTCTGAACCCTTTGCTGGATTACCCATGCAGACGGAGGAGTAATGCTGAAAAACAACAAGAAAAACTTTTAATCTAGTGTTAATTGTAAATTTCTATAAGATATTTTCACCAAAACAATTATTTCATACATTTTGACATTTAAAGCTGATCAGACTAGTTCATTCAGCCACATTTTAGTTTAATAGTTCTATAATAATTGACTGTCTGTGTAAATCTGTTATCGGTGCTGCTATGAAGAGTTTCTGAAACAATAAAATTATCTCAGAAATGAATGTTTTAATTTCCACCATATTTTGTGTGCAGTACCCTTTCAGCTAGCTCTATTGGTTGGACAAGATGTTTCCTATAGGCGTCTCTGTGTTGGGAGAGAAAGTTGAGAGTGCGTAGATCTCCTTTTATTGTTGGAAAACCTTCTTCTACAGAGAAAAAAAAACATGATTTGACATTTTTGTTAAACATTACCAACAGCAGGATCAAGAAATAAACCTCGCTGCAATGATTTTAGTGTTACTCATTACAAGGGACATAAGGTTAAAAGGTTAATTGTTCAATGTTTAACTTGTTGTTGGAAAGCTAATCTTACCAAAATTTGCTAAATATTCAAATAAATCCTGCAGCCATTCATTCATAATTTAACATGGTTTTTCATTTAAATCATGAAGCAAATGTGAACAACATACCTAAATGACTGACTTTGGGTTTTACCAGTTTTGATGGTGGATGTGGAATAAAGCTGGCGTGTGTCATGCTTTTAGGAATATCGTCCAGCGTCGGGAAGCTTATTTTTGGTTGAAAGTTGCTAGTGGCTCTCTGGAGACCAGTCAACTCCTGGGAGGCTCCCTGAAGGTCTGCAAGCATGTTAGAGTTATCCTTGTGCAGATTATGCAATGCAAAAATATGAATCAGGACACCTGTCTCAGGTTTGTGTGGGGTACCTGGGCTGTCAATGGCCTAAAACAGCTCTAGTAGTCTGACTGTGATATGAAAATTGCTTTCTAAATACTGACTAATTTCTGTGGTTTCTAAGCTGTTTTGTAGCTTCTTTTCAGTATTAACCCTTTGCACGTGACGTCACGCTCTTCAGCAGCTCCGCCATGATGGACGTCAAAACAACCAATGCGCTCATGTAGAGCATGTCAAAAGACAGACATCTGTAACCTAATATCGCTTTTATTTAGTCGATTTCACTTTAGAAATGGTTATAGGCTGCAGTGCAATTCACTGCACAAATGGACAAGGATGCAAAGCAAACTTGTCATTTTACTGAATAACTTTTAATGAGGAAAGATGGCGGCGATGGGTAGCAGCTGTCAATCATTCTGTCAAATCGAACACTTTTTACAGGATAAAAAGACTGTCGTTTATATAATTAATAAGTATGATTAGAAAGATATCAAATATCGCATTATGGAGAAGGTACTCGTCTAGCCATTGGTAACCATGGAGACAGTGCCGCGCCGTCATGTAGTCTAGCATGTAAGGAAAAAACCTGTTGGCATCGGGTCTTTTGTACGTTTTTAATATTGCTCCAGTGTAAAGGGAAACGCTGTTTATGACATAAGGATATAAATCATGTGGTGTGAATTCAGGTAAAGTCGGTAATTTGATCAACACGTCAGGAGGGAGGAGGTTCGGGTCGGTTTGTAAGCTAACTGTTTCTAGCTTCTTTAAATCCCGCCTCTATGAGCCCAACCAGGTGTGTTACGTTCACAGACAAATTAGCTTGACTGGAACAAGTAGAAACCATGAATAGGAAAACAACTTAAGTCGCTCTGTTCAATACTCCCGTCCCTCACTGTCGACGTCCATCATGGCGCCTCGAATCATTAAGTGACGTAGTTGCAAAGGGTTAATTGATTTCATCAGTGATTTTTTTCCCGTATTACGCATAATTTACAACCTAATTTTTGTTTTTCTTGTTAAGTGTAGACTACCTGTGAGTTTGATGTGGATTAGAGAAACATATTTACTGAGACAAATTAACAAATTCAACAACTTTTTTCCTTCACATTCATTTCCCGGTTCACTTTCATCTTGTTAAACTGTATCATTGTATCTAAAAGCCATTTTAACAGAGCTAACCTCATAATAAGTCAAAACATACCAACTTTGTGGGCTCTAAAGTCATCTTTGAAGGTCGAGCTCCAGCAGCCTTTAAAGACATCGCTTGGGTTGAGCACCATATTATCTTTCTTCTTTGGTTCTTTATGAAAACTATTCAATAGTTCTTTTGTTAATTACAAACAAGAAATATACAAGACCATCTACATTTGTCAAAAAGCAACAATAAGATTAAAAATTACAGTAACTTAATGTTATCTGGCCATAAAGAAAACAACCATGCACAGTGATTTCGCAAACAACTTTAACTTTTCAATGTTTGTAGAAAGATTTCAGTGTTTCAACTCAACATACCAAAGTGATTTTTCTTTGTCTTTTTTCTGTTATTGAATTAAAAATCATTTTTCTCCAGTCCTCCTCTGTGGGGTTAAAGTTTGGACTGATTCACGCTTCAACACAATGTCTCTTGCTCCTTGAAATCCTCTTTCACAATCTGAACCTGATAATTCCTGATATTGACGTCCTGCTTGCACTGATTCAGCCATGAATGTGAAACAGAACAACTCTTAACTTTTCAGACGCAACAATCTTTTTTTAGAGATCCAAAGTCTGTTCTTTATCCTCCCTGTTGCAAATTGAAGCATGTTTCTTCACTGCTGAGCGGTTTTCTTCAGGCCATTCAGCACTTTAATCCTTCCACATTCAGAAATGTTCTTCAACTATTGAATCTGTTTTTTTACTTTCTTGAAAATGATGAGTATTCAAGTTTTAACGTCTCTCTCCACATTTCACCACTTAAAACAGTAGTTTTGGTGAATTTTGTCTGTTGTTTGCGTGACGGCGTAAACCTTTAAGGTTCACTATTCTCTATATAACTTTGAGATGAAAAATACTAAGCATTACTGAACTCTTCTAATGACAGATTATTACATTTTAAGATAGTAAAATTAGTTGAAAAGACACGTTTAAATTAACTGAGTAATTTAAAAGAAACTTTCCAGAGATGGGGAAAAGTTTCGTACCTGCTGAGATTGAGGTCGGGGTATGATGCTCCGTACACTGTCTTTGTTTCTGAACCTTTCGCAGGATCACCTAGAATGATGGTGGAGTAATGCTGAAAAACAAACGAAAAACACCTTTACTAAAAATAACTTTAATCAGTTATTTTATAGATGATTCCTAACTTGAATTAGTTCTAACAATGTTGTATGGACTACTGGATTCACAAATATCTGCCAGGATAGACAAGGAAGGAAGGAGGGAAGGAAAGGAGGGAAAAAAAGAAAGGAAGGAAGGAAGGAGGAAAGGAAGGAAAGAAAAGGAAAGAAGGAAGGAAGGAGAGAAGGAAGGAAGAAAGGAAAAAGTAATTTAGTTAGGAAAAATAAGTTAGTAAGAAAAGGTAAGTAAGTATGTCAGTTAGTAAGGAAAAAGTTAGTTGGTTAGATAAAGGTGAGTAAGTGAGTGAGTTAGTTCATTTTGCAAGAACTAACTGGCACATGTGTCACACTTGTGTCTAATGAACACAAACTGTCGCATCTATTTGAACAGAAAACTAGGAAAAGCCGTCTTGATGTAAACTTTTCCAAACTGACTCATCTGCTGGAGCTGAAGGTTATTTTCTACTATTTTTTCCAATTCACAGACTGGTTGAGACAAATGAGCTCCTGTTTTCTGGGTTGTATTTATATCCCAGGTAAGCATAAAAATCATGGATTATTCATTTGAAGTTTATAGAGACCATATTACCAATTTAGGTGAACAACGGATAAAATGTATCAAATCACAGCTACTTTCTTTTCTTTTTTATTTGTGTATTTTTATCAATCCATGTATATAAATTGTGATCTAAATACGAACTAATCAAGAAACTGAAAAGCTCCTTTGACAGTTTATCTAACACACTTATAATGTTGAATTTCTGGGTAACTTATCTGTGCTGCTATGGAGAGTTTTTGAAACAATGTCAGCTGTCCTCCCATTAATTATCTCAGAACATAATGTTTTTATTCTCGCCATGAATCTTGTGAAGTACCTTTCCAACAGGCTGCACACGCTGGTGAAGATGTTTCTTATAAACATCTTTGTATTGGGTGGTAAAGTTGAAAGTGCGTGGATCTCCTTTTATCGTTGGAAAACCTTCCTCTACAGAGAAAAAACAAAACAGAAGCTTAATTTAACGTTTGTTAAACATTACAGACAACAAGATCAAGTAATAAACCCTGCAATGATTTTAGTGTTTCTCATTACGAGATACATAAGGTTCAGAAGTTCACTGTTCAATGTTTAACTTGTTTTTAAAAAGCTAATCTTGGCAAAATCTGGTAAATATTCAAATAATCACTGCAGCTATATGAATTCATAAGGCAAATCTAAATAACACATAAGACTGTGACATACCTAAATGTTTAACTCCATATTTTACTAATTTTGATAGAGGTTGTGGAACATAAGAGGCATGTGTGACCGTTTCAGGAAAATGTTCGACCGCCTTGAATATTGTCGCATCTGTTGGTTTAAATTTTTTGGCGAGCTGATGGCGGGTTAATCCCTGGTACTCCATGGTAAAAGTCTCCCTTTGCCTGAAAGTTTGTAGACATGTTAGAGTTATTCTGCTGCAGGTCATCCATGGAAAACGATGCAGCGGGACACCTACCTCAGGTATTTGTGGTGTCTAAGCTGTTGATGCTATGAGAATACTGTTCTGCTACCTCCAAGCTGAAAGTCTCAGTCTACCCACATGTGAGTTGCAATAGCATATGGCTAATTTCTGTCTCAGCAAATCTTAGAGGTCCTTCTTGGAGCAATGCAAATTTGCTTAAGCTATATGGTTTCAGAGCATTTGAAAAATGCTACAATGCCTCACCGTGGAAACTTCTGTGCTGTGGAACATGATAATGTTGGTTGCTGATACTGCAAAGAAACAAACTCAAGACATGGTGTCAAATAACCTGTCAAAATGAAAACAGTGGCAGAAATTGTTCATTTTCATTGTGTGTAAATCTACAAAGGGACATGTAGCAATAGGGAGGCGACAAAATCTTTTAAAGCAAAGGAAAGACAAATATGATGCAACATGGTGTAATGCACCTTTGCTCATGCTTCAATGGCCTAAGGAGACTTTCCCACAGTTTTTAAAATAATCTAATTAGAATGAAAACGCAAGAATACAAAGATAAAGTACAAAAAGCTTATTAGAGATAGCAATGGAAAAATTATACATAACATTTTTAAATCAATTTCTGTATTTATATTAGTCTTCATTATAAATGTGTATTCCTTTAATGGACAGCTTAGTGATTAAAACTGACTTGAATATGACAAAATTCATTCTACAGCTACAAATTAAATTTTACTGCTTAAGTTGGAAGTGGGAAAGGTGGTTTGCATCTTTAAGGGAGTTAATTCACCTGTATCATTTGGAAAGATTTTTTTTTTTACTTTTATAAGGCATTTGACATGAATATTTGTATTATTATTATTATTTCGTTCTGCTTTATTCGTACATAACGACATTCTGATTTAAATTCCCCTTCAATAAACAAACTGAGAAAGATTTTACGCCATTCACAGTACCCACACCTGAAAAGATGTGAAAAATAAAGTATCTATATATATTTTAAAAAATGTTTTCAAATTTACAGCGTCCCAGGAGGCTAAAATAAGTGAAGTTGTATCCAAGTTTTGCTAGTTGTACTACCTAGCTACATTTGCCACGTAAAATCAATTTCTCCATGGCAACGGCAGAGGTCAGTCAAATTCCATTTCAGTTCAGTAATATTTCAAATCATAGCAAATAATACATGTCAAAAATGTAAAACCGAATGTATGGATGCGGTGAAATGTGGATTAAAGATTAAAACTGCTTTGTAGAAAGAAAAAAAAAATACTGTCTTTTTCTCCAATGTAACCAAGAAAACGGAAGTGACGTACATCAGCGGCATTTTCTTCCGCTCTCTTTTCGTTGAGGCTCCGCTAGTGGCCGGGTGGGTACACGTTTTGGTCGGGTTTTATTTTAGGATTTTTAACTGTACTGAACACTTTTATACAAAAAATATTTTGCTGCGTCGTCTATTAAGTTAAAAATCTTTCCTGTTTCGTTAATATTATTAGTGTTTTAGGTACAGAATTAGCGTTATCGTATTTAGATTTTACGTTACCGACAGGCATGTGGCGCGGCCCTTCAACGAGTTCACCGAGCTAACGGCTAATGCTACGTTTCACATTAGCCTGTACTGGCCCTTGAGATACATCTACATCATTTTAGATAACGGAAATATGACCAGCATAAATATTAGCGTTTATATAGATTGTATGTGAGAATAATGTGAACCCTAACAGCTTTGAGACGTACGTAAGAGCTAACCGTACGCCAAATCTAACCTGAGTTTGTTTCCTTCAGCCTGCAAACATGCAGATCTTCGTGAAAACGTTGACGGGGAAGACCATCACCCTTGAGGTTGAGCCCAGCGACACTATCGAAAATGTCAAGGCAAAAATCCAAGATAAGGAAGGTGAGTCCTAGCATCTTCACAGCACTTAGCTGTAGAGAAAAATATCTACATTATTTTCTACTCGGATTATTATGGAGTAGAAAATAATCCTCTTCCTCTTATTTCTGGAAGAGGATTTAAACAAATTTGATCTATTTAAGTTTAAATGAAATCAAAGTGTTGAATAATTTATTGCTCAATTTGAGCTCATGATTTAGTACCTCAAAAAAATCTTAAACTTGTAAGATTTTTCAATGAAACTTGAATCTTTTTCAGTTTACCACAAATGTCAGTAAATTGTCTTCAACCCATTGTTTAATTTGGCCAAAATGTCAAATTAGTTGCAGTGTAATGGGGTATTTTGTCAGTTTTATTTACTTCACAGCCAAGGCAATGAAAATCTGGCTTTGTTTACTTTGTAGCAAACCTTCAAGCTGTGACAAGAATGCAACCATGAACCAAAAGTGTGTCCTATAACCTCACACTGTACTGCATCTGCTTTCAGGCATATTACTAAGTCACATTTATTTTAGCAGTCTTGTATTTTTCCTTACAGTTTACAGTAAGGAAAATATACGGTTGCAGGTTTTGAGGTGGTTCAGTGTGTAGTATTGGTGGTCAGCTTCGTCTCATTCCATGTTGGGACTTTTCAGTTGACGGCGAGGTGTGAAGAACGTGACAGGGATCCATCACAGATCTCTGAAAAGTGAAAAAACTCTGAATATTCAGTCTGTGGTTTAATCAGGGTTAGTTTATATACATTTGAAATGGTTTTTAAAATGTTGGGACTCAGTCATTAAGTAATTTGTTTGTGTTTGCAGGTATTCCTCCAGATCAGCAGCGTCTGATCTTTGCTGGAAAGCAGCTAGAAGATGGACGCACACTGTCAGACTACAACATCCAGAAAGGTGAGGCCTGAATATCCCAAAATGCACAGAAGAACTAACACAGAGTCATGACCTCATAAGCCATGGCAAATAATCTGTAGGATTAGGTTGTCAACATTAGAAAGCATGAGTCTTTCTGTAGATCTGATATTCCTCATGTAAATGTAACATGTAAGTATTTTAAGTTGTTTGGGAAATAGTTTTGAAATCTCTTTGAGGTATAAAATGTGTTTTCGTTGTGTTCCAGAATCAACCCTTCACCTGGTTCTCCGTCTGCGTGGCGGCATCATCGAGCCGTCACTCAGACAGCTGGCCCAGAAGTACAACTGCGACAAGATGATCTGCCGCAAGTAAGTCGAGTTATGCAGAAATTTGAGACATTATGTGCAAAATTGCTCTTAATTAAGTCACCATATTCAGACTAAGCAATTTTGCATTTAACTTAAAATAACTTTAGTTTTTTATTTATTTTAATTTTTGCCACATCTAAGTTTTTCTGTATTTAATAGATTTTTGATGCTATATATTCTGACTTTAATGCGATCTTAACAGAACTACATCTTTCAGTGTGAGTTGTTGAAAAACTGATCATTTTTCCTCCCAGGTGCTACGCCCGTCTGCACCCTCGTGCTGTGAACTGCCGCAAGAAGAAGTGCGGACACACCAACAACCTTCGCCCCAAGAAGAAGCTGAAGTAAACACTTCGGTTGGATTGGCACTGTGCGCCATTTTGCGTTAAAATAAATAAGAAAATAATGTGTCCAGCCTGGTGTGTGTGTTATTCGGTCTTTTCGCCTTCTACATAATGGTGATATAATTACCTGGAATAAGCCACAGCTGGTCCAATGAACTCTATTACAGTTCGGCAAATGTTCTCAGATGAAAATGGGTGAGGAGTTTGCATTATTTCTGTTAGCAGAAACTTTCCCTCTGTCCTGGATAACTCATTATGTGATTTCCTGGGGGTTTTTAACTGGACTTTTCCAGAACTTACTGGTCTGAGCATAATCAGTACAGAAAACCGAATATCACCTGGATGAGCTCATTAAGACACTACAAGGAAAGACAGCAACTTGTTCAGCAATAATTCCAAAAATTAAATGTATAAGAATGCCAAACTTTACGTACGTTTATATTTCAACTGCTGAGTATTTCACTTAACAAGTGGCTAAATTAACCTTCATAACGTGACAAATCCTGAAGATTTCATTTCTGTAGAAATTGTAAGAAACAAATAATCTTTTTCCATTAAAAGAACCACAGCAGGGTTGTTGCAGGGCAACGTTTTAATGTTTAAAACAGCTCAGTACAAATATAATGAAATCATCTCATCAAATCCCATTGAAGATTTATTTAACGCTGATAGTTTAGTCGTCGGCTCACTTCCTGTTGGGCGGCTCGCCTCTACTCCATGGACAGTTCTGAGGTATTTGGAGTCGTATTTAAAGGTTAAATATGTTGGACAGAAGGAAAGAAAACCTGGAAAAATAACATTTAATGCAGGCTAACATCAGATTCCTTCAGGCGGAGTTTGTTTCTGTTCAGTGGAAAATCTTTGGCGCTGCTCTTTTGCAGGTAGCTCATCCTTTTATAGTCTTTATCCTAATGTATGAAAGAAAGGATAATTTCATATTACTGCTACATCTTTTGTCTTGTCTTCTAGTATTTCAAAAAGTATCTATACACTCAATGCTGCTTTTACTCTTCATTACAAGCAGATTGAGAAAAAACAGCTAATTTAAATACTCCAAATGTTCAGTTATTTCCTCTGATACTTTTGTCACGACCTGCATGTTAAATATTTGAATGTTGACTAAGCCTACATGAAGTCTGGTCTGTTAGCAGTAGAGGGCATCCTACCTGTTTCTGCCCCAGTCTAATGAATCTACAAGGTCGCTGTGCAGAAGTCAAACAGAGAAGAGGCTGTTCTGACGCAAATGTCTGGCATTAACCTTGCAAAGCGTTTTTTTCCTTCCCTCCTTTTACACAGCATAAAAGGTGGCAATTCATCATAATCTATTAACATCATGAAAAAATCATGAAAGGTTTTGCAAAGGTCTCAATCTACACATGACTTCAATTTTCTACAAGCATGCAGCTCTGTTAGGAGTATTGCTGGATCGGTTGCAGGCAGCAGCTGAGTTTTGATCCTTGGATTGGTAACGAGGCTGAAGAAATGTTTGTGGTGTTATTGTGACTCATAAAAATCAGAACAGCTGAGATTTTATTTAAACTACAAGTCAAATGACTAAATCAAAACTCGACATGCAGCGACTCGTACCGCTTAATGTTCACATTTTGTTACACAATTTTGTTTGGATTTTATAGTGCAGAAAATGAAGTGGAAGGAAAATAAAATCAGAATCAAATGTGAGGAACATCAGTTTTCAAGTTTTCACAATGATTCTCAATTTAATTCAAGTCTGAACTTTAAATCCAGGTGTGAAGTTTTCTGTAGGCACAATTTTGTTTCCAGAAATAAAAGGTTGACAGCATGATGCTGCCACCACCACCTGTCACCCTTTAGAAGGCGATGGGCTCCATCAGTGAAGTGGTTTTACATATCTGTTAAAGCTGTCACCATGTTGTGACATTAATATGAGGCAGATCAATCAGCTGATTCGAGTACCTCGATTACTAAAATATTCTTTTACAACAACCCTAATTAGCTCCTCCTGAACTATCGCCTTTTGAAGAAAGGCACGACTCCTGACCAAAAACAACCCACCAGTGCCCAGAAGATGGTCTTATTGCTGTCTATCAACCTCATATACTTGCTACGAAATGTGCTAATGATGGAGAAACAACTTACGATTACAAGAAACCATTTATCCGCTGTCATTGGTGGCCATGCTAACTACCCTTAGCATTCTTTGCAGGCACTGTTGTGGTATTAGCTACGCCGTGCAGCGCAACACAACCTGTCATGAATGCTAGGCTAGTTAGTATGGCCACCGATGATGGCGGGTAAACGGTAAGTTGTTCCTCTGCCATTAGCACATTTAGGAGTGAGTACATGAGGTTGATTGACAGCAATAAGACCCTCCTCCTGGCTCTGATTAGCTGTCTTTGGTCAGGAGCGGTGCATTTCTTCAAAAAGCAAAGGAAGCTCAGGGAGGAGATCTTTTCACAGATTATCTGTCTTTTATTAAACTGTCATGACATGGTGGCAGTATTAACAGATATGTAAAGAATAATTATTTTTATAAAAGTTACTACTGCTGCTTTAAGGTTTTCTTTAAGCAACTCTTTCTGGCATCTTTGTAAAGGTGGCTGAATACAAATGAATGTGACGCGTTGGATTTTATTAAAACTTAAATAATTTTCCTTCCACTTCACAGTCATGCTCTACTTTATTAGTCTAAAATATTAAATCCCAATAAAACACTGAAGTTTGTGGTTGTCCTGCGCCAAACAGCAGAAAAGCTCAAGAGGTGTAAATACTTTTTCAGATGACTGAATACATCATAATGCAGTTTGGTACTCAAACTGTTTTCACATCTTGATGCTTTATGACCATTCTGGCTGTCACTGCTTCATCAGCTGCAAACAAAAAAACAAAATAAAAACCCCAGCACCTTGTTTGTACCGATACAACTGTCATGGAGAAATCAATAACTCATCAGTTGCAAAGAAGCCATAAAAAAAGAAGGAATCGATGGTTTTTGTGCATCTGGAGTTCACATCTTATGCTGACAGATGGGTCAGCTAAGTACCACTTTACTACTGCGTTGTGCTGTTTGGACCTGAGGCCGCACTGCAAAAATATTAAATATTACCAAGTAGTTTTATCTAGTTTCTAGTGAAAATATTGTATTACACTTGAAATATGGTAAAACTAAATTACAAGTAAATTTTCTGCAAGATACAGGGACGTATTTTAAGTAAATCTTTGATATTGATGAAAAAGTGATAGTCCC
Organism: Brachyrhaphis roseni; assembly: GCA_903066815.1. Lineage (NCBI taxonomy): Eukaryota > Metazoa > Chordata > Actinopteri > Cyprinodontiformes > Poeciliidae > Brachyrhaphis > Brachyrhaphis roseni. The sequence continues at coordinate 18,280 of CAEFZY010035527.1, forward strand.
ACAGCCAGATTATTTCACTTATATTATGGGAAAAAATTCTTATTTTGAGTGAAATAATCTGCCAGTGGAACTAGTAGTAATTATTTACTTAAAACAAACTCCTATATCTTGCAGAAAATGTGCTTATAAGTTAGTTTTCTCTTATTTCAAGTTTACTAAGATATTTGCACTAAAACGAGACCAAAATGGCTTAGTGAGATTCTGTGTTTTTACAGTGTGCTCACATACGGCGTCTCATTGGTTGGCAGGTAAAGGGATGCTGCAGGGCTCATGCATTGTTCAGTCCTGCATGTCTGCTGAGCTCACAATTATTACTAATATTGGTATCAATAGTGTTGAGCAACACATAGTATATAAAGGTAAGCTTAATCTTTCTGCGTGAATACTGACAAACATAAACAACTAAACTTGGCACAGATACATGATGAAGTGCAAAGTGATTCGACGTGAGACAAAAATCCTCAGATTCATGCAGACGTCTGTTAAGCAGCTGTAGCTTAAATTTAAATTCAACGCTTTTTTAAGTTACATTTTTTTCTTTCCATGTTTGGCTACAGATTTTCCATCCTGGCTCTTCAGCGTAACGCATCGATGAACATGAATAATAGAACAAGTTGTGAGAAAGAGCAGTTCTTATAAAATATAAACAGTTTTATGCTGGAGATCCTCGGAGCTGGAGCGAGTTGTTGCATCTCTTGAGTTTGCTGATGTGTTGGCTGGTGTGATCCTGCTGCATGTGGATGGTGGGGAGCTGGAGGTCAGGGTGTTTGTCTTCATGTGTCCAAACCCTGACCACGCTTCTACTGGGTGCATCTCCACAGCCTCATGGCAATTAATGCAGGCGTTTCACTTGTAAGTAGGGCTGCAGCAAACAATCATTTCAGTAATTGATTATTCTGGTGATTAATTGGGTGAAAAAAATGGGCACATTCTGCAGATATTTCATTTAACCACTTGCATTTTTTTTAAAGATGCAAATAAATAATCCAATAAAAAAATAAAATAAATAAAAATATTGCCTAAACGCAAAAAATTGCATTCCTTTAGCGTACGCTTGATCATATGTAACAAGGAATGCATCTACAGTGAAAAAATAGTTAACCGTTATTTTTTGATTAGTAAAAATATACTGACACTGATCCTAAGGTATTTTTTATAAACACTGCATGTTTAAAAATGCTCCAAATCTATGGGGATTTGGAGACATTCAAAATAAAGGATAAAGAGTTATTTTTTTCATCATTGTTTTTGTCTTGATACTCTTTTATACCATTAATATAGGTCATTTTGACGTTTTGGCGAACGTTCGCCGGACAAATGAAATACTATTAAATATCCGGAAAACGTTGTGTTATTGGGAACAGCCGGTAGGCCAACAGTCGTTAGCCTGCTAACGTTCGGCAAACGGTTAGCAGGCTAACGTTCGGCAGGCTAACGTTCGCCTGGCTAACGTTCGGCAAACAGTTAGCAGGCTAACGTTCGGCAGCTGTCAGGGGACATTGCCTGAATGTTAAATGCTAACAGAAGATTTTTTTTAAAGAATTTGAACCAAGTGCAGCTAAAAATGTCACTTTAGGAGTTCTGTGTAGAACATGTTTACAAGCAAATAAAGTTTTACAACTAAAAGGCAAAACATTTATATTTTTTGTACATTTGCTGCTCTAAGTTGGTATTTTCTCAGTAAATGGCCATAACAATCAATTACTAAATCAGTTGATGATTGTTTCATTATTTGATCCAACTCTACTTGTAAGCATTAGTAACTTGAATCACTAATAGTAACTAGAAGATTTAAACCTAAATGCTGCATTTCTACAACCACGTGAGGAGTCCAGGCGTTTGCTTTAGTATTTTGTGGACTTCAGAGTAAACTACAAGATAAGAAAATAGACCTTTCACTCTCTCTTGTTTCTTGGAACCACACATCTAGAATTTTGATGAGGCGCTTGTCTGATGTAACTCACACCCTTAAGGCTCCGTTATCTCACTGTCTGTCCAGACATGCCCGAGCGCTTGAAATATATACATGCAGCTCTGGAGGAAGCAGAGCCGCTCTATCACTGTCCTTTTCCATTGTACACACACTCAGGTTGTTGTTTGGTTATTTGATAATTCAATCACCACCCTGGCTTCCCAATCATGGAGAATATAACACCACAATGAGCTTGAACATTTAAGCAACAGGCCAGAATCATTAAATATAGTGTTAAATAGCAATCCTCCTAAAAGATCCTCTCGCTTATTTTCTGTCAATGAGGCTTCACATGATTAATTTTGGTTCATTAATTTCATTACTATGACCATATAAAGCTGAAAGGCTGGCAGTTTTGGTTTTACATTTTACTTAACAGGCTTAATTTATAAAGTGGATTTAAAACAGAGTGCAACCTTCCTTTGATGCTGAAGTGATTTTTATCTCAAAGGATAGTTCACGGATGTTTCTTGCCAAATGCTAATTTGAGTTGGCACTGTCATTAAATGAGTCATGCACATGCAGTCACATTGAGCAGGGCCAATGGTGAGAAACAGAAACCTAGGCTGCTTCCACACAGCAGGCGAATGTGCTCTACCGGTATATCTGCATTTTTCACTTTAGTCTGAATGGCCCAAAAACAAATCTGATTTGAGCCACTGGTACTAAATCGAATACATACCCCATTGTTTTCTGTGTTTGCAGGTTGAACTGTCATGTTGCATTTTATCTGACTTTTACTTCATTAACATGAGACATGTATCATAAATCTGCAGCAGAAGAAGCCAGATTGGACACAAATAATGGCTGAAGAAATTATAATTATGAATTCATAAATGAAGTTTGTTCCACTGAAGTGCATCACATCACAATCGTGGCTCTGACTACACATCCTAACAGATTTCCCTACAGTCAGTGCTCCACAAAAAGTCGTTGCTATTAGTTGTGTTTCATTTTTTTTAGCTTCCTTTGTGTTATGATCTTGTGACGATACCGTCGGCTCACTTTGCTGAATAAACTTTGAAGTGAATCAATAAACGGCTCCATCCATTTTTACTTCAGTAAACAATGCGCTGCTGTGTGACGTCAATGTTCTCCTGTGCAGGCGGGTCGCTTTGTAAAACATTCACACAGACGTCTAATTGCGGTTAATTAATAGAATAAACAAGCATGCACACACATAAAGAGAACAGATTTCAGCATTAAGGCCTGCTGTGTGAAAGTAGCCAAAGTTATTTTGCTTTAAGATTCTCAACCTTTGTTCCAGTATTGATCCAACTTGAAATCTATTCCTGATTTTCCTGACAACACTGAGTCAAAGTGATCATTACTTTATTGTCTTTACTGAGATATTTCAACTCTATGCCTGAAGGTTTGCTAATATTTTGTCAACAATAATACTTTGAAAGTTTTTAAGATTATTTTTTCTTTTTGACATTCATGTCAAAAAGAAAAAATAATCTTAAAAAGATCCATTGTCTTCTGCTTATTTGAAGTCAGTTGGCAGAGTCCAGAAGGTCACCTCTTCCTGTTGACCAAAGTGTTAGCAAAAAAAGGATTATAGTCTCTAATTTAATCTGGGGTCTCCTTCCAGCAATACGTTTTGACAAAACCTCCAACTGGAGGCGCCATGGCGACATCTTTCCCAACACTTCATACATCTGTCTTTGAATATTGTACAAAAATTTTACTAAATGGTAAGTCAACAACAAAACACTTTTCTTTTCCAGCAGCCATTGTACAGCGCATAAAGCGATAAAACCAGCTGACCAAACGTGCTGGAGCTCAGCTGCGGTTGCTAAGTAACAGGCTGGGCTTGGCTGAGGTTGCTGGGTAACGGAGCAGCGTCCGTTGATCATGACTTAATCAGAAGGTTTCCAGACAACAAAAAACATGAACTTCTGAAGCAGTTGAGACCAAAATAAAGTAGAAAAAAGTGCAAAATGTGAATTTTGCATATTAAGTTCTCTTTAATTTGCTAGTAAAATGACAGGTCACTGTTGTCTTGCAAGAAAATATCTCAACCTCACCTGAAGCCGGGAGGAGAGTCGAGGTCAGGAGATTTGATGGGAGTCAAAATCTCAAAATGTAGCTCCGAGTTTAAACAGCTTGCCACTGTTTGAACTGGACAATTAGCTATCATAGCAGGACAAAAACAAATTAAAGTCTACGTGGGTCGTCTATACCTACTGTGTTGGACTTTATCCACTCATCATTCGCCTTAAGTACGTTTAATTAAGTATTTTCACTGTGTACTGATGAGGCAATATAAAACTACCAAGGAAGCAACGTAAATAGCAAAAAAAGGACAAATATTTAAACCAGAAGATGTGAGTGTGAGTATTTTAAAAGGCAGGATTCTCTTGATGGGTTCAGAAGGATTTGAAGGTTTAAGTTACTGGTATCGCTGCAATGCTTGTTCTCTACTGGAATGAATGGACAGACTGCAGATAGAGCAGAGTGGCAGCAACTGCAGTGTTTGTTCACGTAAAGCTGTGCATTCTTTACATGTTCGATTGTTGGCTCCAGAAGAGGCAAAGCAATCCAGGTTTATGATTTCCAGCTTTTGTGCATCATTTATGAACACCTAATGGTACCTAAAGATTAAGTGAGTATAAATATGTCTGTTTGTCTTTGTAAATGAGGTCCCAGGTGAGATTTTTTTACTAAAAACTACAGCATCAAAAAGCCATAAAGGGTGCTGTTGTTTTCCATAGCAGACAGATCTTCCTTCCTGGTTAGTCAGCAGTTGCAGATGATAAAACAGGACAGGAAGGTGTCAATCTTCACTGATTCTCACAGAAAAACCTCAGTGTGATTTCCACCTCATCTCTGTGATCTTTGCTGTCCTGCTGCACCGATTCAACTCTCCGAGCACAGACTGTGGAGATGCATCCCAGCTCCAGCTGTGGCTACTTATCCACCAGGTTTGCTAGACTTTCTCTCAGGCCTTTCAGGTCACCGATTTTGACGTCCAGAACCCCGATGATTCGCTGCACTTCAACCTCTGCTTGCTCCTGCTCCTCGAGATTCGTGGCCAACGTTTTCTCAGCGCTCTGAGCACGACTCTCCAGCTCGGTGTTTCGTCTCTCCAGATCCTATTTGAGCAATGACAAACAGGTTTTTATTATTCACTGATATAAACATTTGATCACTGAATATACGAGATTTTCACCATGTCATTCGTGCATAAATGTCAATTTCAAACTAAATATTTAACTTACAATTTTAAAAAGCTAAATATTTTGCTACAAGTTAAATAGCAAGCTAAATATTTAGCTTCAAACTAAATATTAAGCCACAAAGTAAATACTTAGTTCGCAAATTAAATATTTAATTAAATGTTTATTTAACAAGCTAAATATTTAGTTTTAAACAAAAATATTTAGCTACAAGTTAAATATTTAATTAGCAAGCTAAATATTTAGTTAACATGCTAAATATTTAGCTCTGGACTAAATATTTAGCCTCAAACTAAATGTTAAGTCTCAAAGTAAATATTTAGTTTGTAGCTAAATGCTTAGTTAACAAGCTAAATATTTAGGTAATTGGCAAACCAAGTATTTAGTTTACAGTTTTACAAAGCTAAGTATTTAGTTAAGTTGAATATTTAGCTTCAAACTAAATATTTAGCTCCAATCTACAAATTTAGCTTTGGCAAACAAAAAGCAACATTTTTAGCTATGAAGCCAAATGCTTAGCTTCAAAGTAGATATTTACCTAAATAAACTAAAGAGCTTTAGTCTTTAGCAAATTTAACTATTTTAAATAATAGTAAAATAATAATGGTAAAAGGTTTTTATCGACTGCTTTCTCACACCAGTTGTGTGACAAAAATATTTCCAGTTCTGTTCTAATATTTTTTTATAGTACCTAAAGATGAATCAGATTATCTAAGAAAAATAAGGCAGGCAAAAGGTGCATAAAAACAGAGCACACCTGTTTTTATAAATTCTTTTACAAGGAATTTTACTAAAACAGTTCATGGCGCTGCGCTCTATGAGGTGAGTGTGTATAAATAAGGCCCAGAATAAATTGTGGAATGAACACAAGGACTACAGAGGTCGAAAGCGATCATCCATAATTCATATCCAACACCACAGCTAGGAATGATAGACGACCTAATAGAGACTATGCAATATGCATCAGATACAATCTTCGACATTAATAAGGAAATTCCGACTAATCTGTTGTCCTTGAAGGCCTCAGTTCACCACTTCAGATCCAAGTGGGTTTCAAACGTCAACCATCTACAGTATTTTACCTTTTTCAATGTTCAACAGTGTCTGGTTTGAAGATGATACATCCAGAGCATCAAGATGAATTATAAACACCGCTATATATGTAACAGAGTTTTATTTTAACAATATTATACACGTGAAGCTTGTCGAAATGTGTTTATTTATTCTTTGAGTTCATTTTGTTTAGTAAAGAAGTTGTTTCTCCAGACATTTATTAGTGTTTTAAGTTTTGTTGTGCTGCTCTTGCCGTCAGTAACTGTGGTGTTTTCTTTACAAGTATTACATTTTGACATGTATTTTACACAAATTTAATCATATACAGTGTTTTATGAGTAATTTTGCTATGTTTTGTATGTTTTTAACTGTCATTATTAATGTTCTCCATTTTAGCCATGTTTAATTTTACAAATGTCAACTGCTACTATAGGGAGCTATTGCTTTGTAGTTTGTTTAGGTTTTTTTAATTATATTTTATTTAATGTATTGGAGCAGAAGCTTAACATGCTGGACTGATGTTAAACACCAACTTGTTTTTCTCTTTTCTTACAGTGAACCTGAGTGTGACTGTCAGGGAGTAAACCTATTGGACCTGAGACAAACGTAGAAAGGGCACAGATGGAGAAATTATGGAAATGCAAAAACAGACCAAACATCTTTTGAAGGGCTGAAAATTGTCTGATTGTAGGAATAAAATGACCCTACTTGTTATGAGAAAACTAATTAAACCTAAATGATTTCTAATTTTACATGTAAATTAAATTTAGCTACAAATGGAATGGTAAAATACCAAAACTGCCACTAGAAAAGCACAAAAGACTTTAAAGTTGGATAATTATGCATGAGTGGATAATGAGGTACTGTTCATTTGATTGGTCTCTTGAATTTAAATGAAACCAACATTCAACTTACCTGAAGTCTCTGCATGATCTCCTCTTTCTCCTTTTCCAGTTCACCCACATCTGTTTTCCTGCACTGCAGATTCTGAATCTCCTGGAAATACATTAGCAATATTAAAACACTGCCACCGCCTCATGCTATAGGAACATGAACCTGTCATTTAAATCAGAGGTTCCCAAACTTCTACCAGCAAATGCTACAAAATATACAAAGAAACATCAACTTTTAGAATTTCTTTGTCTCACGTTTATCCTCTACTCAATAATTATCATTCGTTTATCCAGGGCCGACCCAAGCCTTTTTGGGGCCCGAAATGGATTTTCATTTGGGCCCCCCCATACCAATATGTCAACATCAAATGCTTTATTATTTCTAAGTAACTCTGTGTGTGTAACGTATGTACTATCATTGGAGTCATTAGTAACTAGCTAACAACATGCCAGTGTTATTATTGCTGTTTATTTTAACAGCTAGCAAACCCAAAAATTATTTGGATTTTAAGATGCAGAGTGCTGTCTAAGTATGCCATATTATTTAACATAAAATGAGGTAATAAACATTAAAATTACAGTAAACAAGTTTGATATCTTATATTTCCCCAACAGTGGCAGCATCCCAGAGCAGAAAGAGATTAAATTATTAAATTATTTGTGTACCAACTTCAAAAACGACATAGAAATTGTTTTTCCATGTATAATGGCATTTAGTTTGTATTATTAAATGTTATTATAAATACACGGATATATTTTATTATGATGGATTTGGGGCCCCCCGGTTGGTGTAGAGACTCTAAGTAGCCGCTTAACTCGTACATACCTTGGGCCGGCTCTGTGTTTAGCACAAGTGTTGCCTCATACCTTCTGATTTCAGGTTGCTCTGAGTTCTTAGTGTTTTTTGAAACAATGTTAACCACAGCAGGGCTCCTGAACGACTCGTTCTGTTGTATTCTTATCAAAAATGTGTCCAGTGCTACGTTAGCTTTAGGAGCAAAGCAGCTTGACAAATTTGACTGTGTGATTACTTTTTTCTATTAATTGAACTTAATACGCATGTTTAACGAACATTAAAGACAATATTTACAAAAAGTTGTGTTTGTTTAAGCAAACAGTTGATTTTATATGATTTGGTCCAAGATATTCACCAGGTCTAAACAGTAATTCCATAAAACGCTATTTTTAAGATATTTTCAGGACAAAATACCTGTGTAATTTAAAGAGGGATCAATGTCTCTAATGACGCTAAAAACTGGAAAACTCATTAATCCCTTTTCATTTATGCCCAATTTAATTGATAAACATTTACCTACCAGATAATTTTTTATTATTATTGAACCAGAAGGATTCTATTTTTCAACATCATGGATGATTTAGAGAATAATTGCTTAAGCTGACACTTGCTGTTTTCTATCCCTACATATTCACAAGTGGCTGATTTATGAATGTTTCAGAGGATTTTTCTACAGCGAGAGGAAGGCTTGACTAACCATCTCACTGCTGGCAGAGTATTATATCTGCCGTTGTATTTATCGGCTAGCTTTCCACTCTTAGATTCCATTTAATAAGATGGCAAATAGCTTTGGACAGCGCGCGGTGCAGGGGGCGGACGTTGTTTCTTGCCTGCTCTTTGGCTCTCAGCGAGGCTTCCAGCTCCTCCAGTGACCGACTCAGCTCCTCTTTAGCCGACTGACCAGCAGCAGGACGCCCCAGCTGGGTCTCCAGGTCAGCCACCTGCAACACAAAAACACCAAAAACTTTTAAATATTACCAACCAGAACACACACACTGGCACAAATGTCAAAAATGTGGGGATTTTAGAAAACCTTTTTTCTTTATTTCACTTTTAATCATAAATGTAAATATTTTTGAGTAGCTCTCAAAAATGAGACATTTTTGAGAGCTACTTCATTCAAACAAACAGAAGATAACATGTAAAACCAGACTACACAGTATAAATTCATACAACTAATTAAAAAAATGAAATAAAAACAAAGACAACTTGTGATTTTTCAGTTCAAATCACCTGCTCTGCTTCAGGTCCAAGCAAAAACATTTTAAGAAAGTGAATTTAAAGGAAGTTTGATAAGATGTAGAGGTTGGGGCTGCAACTAAATTATTTCAGTTATCGATTCATCAATGAATTATTCTTTAATGATTAATAGGATAAAAAAAAATCATATTCTGCAAATATCTAATTTAATCTTTATTATGCAATATTAGAAATGTATTAGAAGATTCAAATAAACAAATAATGCAAATATGGGTGCATTGACTGCACTTTTCTGGTTGATTGCCGATTAACGATTTTTAAAAAGCCTGACCTGCCGATTTTGATTTTGGCCGATAATTTCATTTTGTCTGAAATGCAATAATAGCAATAAAGTCGCTGGTGACAATGGGGTGACTATTGTTATCTGTAAACATGCAGACATGAGCTGGTGGGCCGATCTATCGCTCAGTGGTTGAGTTTTAGACCTTTGCTGAGGTACATAAGATCAGCTTCACATTCAACTATTGGCCAATCACTGATCTCCCAAAATTAGGGAAATTGGACCGATAAATTGACTGGCCGATAAATCAGTGCACCCTAAATTCAAGTCCTTTTTAAATATGAAACATTGTTACTTGATTGTGTTGTAAGAATACAAAATATCACTGCTTTAAAAACTCCTGCAGTCAGGTATGATGCACAACTTTTGCATAACCCTGTAAAATGTAAGAAGAAACTGGTTTTTAGATGACCAGTAAAATCAACCATAATCACATTTTGCTGGAGTGAATGTGAATTATATAGAATTGGCATAAAAAGGTATTTATCTTAAGGCCGATACTGCGGTCACACACACTACTGTTAATTGAAAAACTGGAACCAAACAGAAGTTTATCCACCCACAAAGAAAGTAATTGATGTGATTTTCAGATCTAATAAACATCTTTTATTCAGGAGTATCATTTAGTTGAAAGCATCAGACCTCACTCTGCAGTGCAATCTGCAGAAGAATGAAGGACATCTTTTTTCCTTTTCTCCCTCTCATCTCGTCCCTCTTCACTTTTCTCTTGAATGTGCAGATAAACAAAACCCGACACACACACACACACACACACCAAGTAAAATTACTCTGTGGAAAAACAGCTTTGCTGCCAGTGGGCTCAGAAGTGACGCCTGGAAGATTCCTCTAATAGAGGGATGTGACCTGGCAAAAGATTTCCACGGAAACCGTTTCCCCCAGTCTGACCCAGTTCCTTGAGTTTTAACATATTAATGGAAAATATCAGAGAATCTGAGTGACAGCCTGACAAAACAAGGACAGCGCTGTTCGGCATCCCGATGCGATCATTCAGGCCTCTGCAATCAGAGCAGCAACAGTCTGCGTTGGGGTGCGGTCCCCTCTTGGCTCTGGATACCTCAGATCTGACTGGAGTGTGATATGTTCTGTTCAAAGTGGCAGTAATCAGCTTAAGATGTTCAACTAATTGGATCCCAAGTGTTTACAGAGTTTAAATCTGCAGCAATTAATGGGAATCCAATTTAAATCAGATAAAGGTTGAAATGCATAACATTATTTTGTAAGCTCGACACCAGGGTTGCAATAGTTTGGGATTTGTCTAATTTAGCCAGTTTTAATTACTTTTTAGAATAGAATAGAAACAGCCTCTATAACATTATAAAGTTACGCATGAGGGCATCACAATATTGTATTTTAGTTGTATTATAATTCCTCAGGGTCAGGGCACCATGCACTGTTAGTATAGAGAAATAAGTATATATAACACAGCCAAAGAGTTTGACTCAGTTATTATTTATCCCTGCCTGATGATGATGATTTAAAATAATAATAAATGAATAACTAGAGTGGGTTTGATGGTGTTATTATCAGTTAAATATTATTTAGTTTTCATTAGTGATAGTAGTAGTTTCTTCATATTTTCAGAATTCAAAGATGTCAAAGTATTGTATTGTGATGCATTGATTGGGTATTGAACACTTAACAGAAGAAACCATTTTCAAAAAATGTATTTAAATATTGTTGAACAATTGACAATCTGAGCTGCATGAACTTTGGCAGTTTTCTTTGAATAAAGTGTCTGAAAATGTTAGTGTGTGTGTGAAGATGAAGGATCCTCCTTTCTCTTCCTTTTCCTCTCCTTTAAAGTTGTCCCACACATCTCCACCAACAGATTCAAAGTAGCAGTTTAGACATTCAGCTCCACACCGCGCTTCAGAAAACCTTGGCAGGTTGAAAGAGAGGATTGTCCACCGTCCCAGAGGCTTCAGCCCCTTTGCATTATCAGCTCTGTGTGTGTGTGTGTGTGTGTGTGAGTGTGCGCGCCACAGCTATTGTCCCCAGAGATACAAACTCGATCTCTGAGCTCCTCACAAACATTCACTGATAGAGAAAACGCTGAAATCTTTCTCAATTAATGTTCCCTTGGAACAGTTCAATCTTAAAACCTAAATAGAAAATCGAGCAGCAGAGAGGTAATAGATATTCCTGGTGCCAAGAAAGCAATAAAGTTCCCCCAAAAAGTTCTCAAGTGGAACAAGCCCAACTATAAATATATTGAATTACAATCATCATGACAATGTCAATGTGCGCAAAAAAGATAGCCAGCCAGGTCTGTCGCAATACGCAAAAAATCAATCGCAAGATAGCTTAACAACCTCAATAATTTCCATTTGAATGTTTGTTTTTCTCCACCAGACTAGATGGCAAAACTAGCCCCTTTTTTAAAGGACAGTTTTGATTACAGAGACTTTAGTGTCCATTTTATTTGTTGTTTCAGGTGTTTTGTTTATTTGATTTGGATATTTTGGATATTATAAATGTCTTTTAGTTCTAGTGTGAAATGTTTGTACTTGCATTAATATGTCATTAACATTGTATTACCTGATAATGCTCTCAAAACATTATTATACATTATTATTACATTATCACAGTTACTAGAATTTATCATCTAGCAAATTTGCTATTGTATTTAGAAATCTATTGTATTTTATGAGCTTTTTGTAATAAAGTACCCACTGTGGAAACCATATTAGCTGATTGGCTGAACCGCTCTTGGGGGTTCAGCCAATCAGCACCAAGGAAAATTAATCGTGTTGCTTGATTGGCTGACTTGCAAGCAGCAGCCAATAGCAGATTTAGTGGATGTTCTCTAAAATATTTGGATGCCCTGATACGAAAGGGCAACATATATGAAGCGTATTAATATTTGTAATGATGGCACATGTTTTCTGAAGCAGAAAAATATCAAGAAAAGGATAAACATCCCCAAACACAGCCAGGTGAGTAAAAAAACTGTAAAGTACTTCTTATTAAAATGCAGTACAGACTTCTGTGGTGTCAACTCTCATTAAACCTGAACAGAGGTTGCAGTAAAAACCAGAAACCCAGAAAATAAACCCAGAGCGTTTCTCCGGTGGATGAACGCCAGCATGGCTGAGAGTGTGACGGGCGAGAAAAAAAGCCAGCCAACCTTGCTCTCCCTCTGCTTCTCCAGTGATTTATCTTCTTCTAACTAGGACAGAGTGGGGAGGACGAGGAGGAGAAGGAGGGGTGTCCTGTCCCAAAAGAAAAAAAATAAATAAAAACTACTCCTGCCCCTTTCGATACCCCACTGCCAAACCCTGGAGGCCTGCTCTACTTACAGCCACCTGGTTGACTTTGCAGCAGCTCAGAGTGTGTGTTCAGCCCTGTGATGTGTGTGTTTGAGGCATAACCTTCAACTGGACATGTGCAGATGGAAAAGGAAAATAGACGGAATAATGCCTCAAGCTAAAAATAAAGAGCCACGTTCTGTCAGCGGTGATAACGTTTCACTCCAGACTGTTGAACTGTGCCACTGAAGGCGCTTTGTTAAGCCTGACCAGGGGCATAATTTCCTCTCTCTAAATTAAAGATGAAATGTCTGCGTTCTGTCCCTGCTATTATCATGGGAGCCTGTCAACAGAAATATGCCAGTGAGAGGGGAGCTGGATGAAAAATGAATCTGCAGTTTGAAGCAGTCTTTGGGGAAATTTTACTCTGATTCATGCATACTATAGGAAAAAAAAAGTCTAGTTACTGTCTGAGTGGTTGTAAAGGACGAACAATGACGAGCAGATCCTGTCGATTTGTCGTGATTTTAGCAGTTATTTTTGTTCGTCTTCTTGCTTTATTGAACCATCCTGTTTTTAAATGTTGAGTGGAAAGTTTTCTTGACATATAGGAAGTAACAAAATCAAATGATTCTGGGCCAATGTGCCAAACAAGCAGAAATGAAACAATGTTTTAAAAGTGGCATGTTTTCCAGCGATTTGATAGAAAAGAAAATCCTCTGGGAGTGAACGAACATAAAACAGAATCAAACAGGAAGACAAGTCAAGTTTAATGAATGTACTTCTTTTGAATGATAAACTTATGTTAAAATAAACAGTTTTTTGTCTAAGCCATCCAAAGACAATATTTAACTCAAATTACATAAACATAAATTAGAGCAAATAAACACTAATTATAATTTCTGGTCAATGTGTGTTTACAAAACCTTACAGGTGACCTATTATGCATCTTTGAACAGGTTAGGATCGGTTTATAGGCTATTCAAAAACGCATTCGTTACAATTTTTGCACAAAATTGTTCTTGGATAATAAGATTTCGTCTCCTTTCAGAACGATCTATTTTAGGGCCTCTTGTCACTTTAAATGCAAATAAGCTCTTGTTAGCCACGCCCCCAACTCAACATTTATGCATGTACGTGAAAATGACCGCAAATAGATGAGGTGTTACACAACCATACATCTTTGAGAAGCAGAAGTGTGGCCTCCTGCACAACCAATGGTAAGTCAACAACAAAACACTCATCTTTTCCAGGAACCATTGTAATGCGCATACAGTTGTAAAACCAGCTGATCAAATGTGCTGGAGCGCAGCTCAGGTTGCTAGGTGACAGCACGGTGCCCGTCGATTGTGATTCAACAATCAGGAGGTTTTTAAACGGCTCATTTTCCAGACACCAAAAAACATTAACTTATTTCCAACAAACAGCTGGGTGGTTGTTTGTGAGTGGACTGTTTTTAGAGACCTAAATGTGAATTTTGCAAAACAGGTCTCCTTTAACAGGATAATTAAAATATCATAAAAGGAGAGACCTCACCTCGGTGTTAAGAATGTGGATGGTTTCAGCAGGGTTGCATCAAGGTCTCACTGTTAAACCCTTTATACTTGTTGGAACCTGAGAGATCGCATATTGCTTTGAGAATGCAAAACATGTTATGAGGGTGGTTCATTACTGTGATGGCAGGATATCAGGCTTCTTGTTGCTATGTGGATGAGCTTCGTAGCAGCCGCAGGTTGGCTATGACATTCGGCCCACTTGGTCATCAAACAGTGGGAAGGAGGACTGGTAAAGCTAGAAACCATTATGCCACATTGGGCATGATGAGAGGAAAAAGTGCCTTGATTAGGGTTCTTGCATTCAGATTGGTATCAGTTGCACTCCCGAGTGAACATGGATCAAAGCTGAGGAGCAGCACACACTCACCTCCCAATGGTTCATATATGGTTTAATGAGGGCAGGAGACCAGGGGAGGTAGAGTGATTTCAGGCGAGCGCAAATGAAAAATGTATTCATTGCATTGTCACAGAGAAGCACTGGCCTTTACTTAGCAACGACGAGGGAAGAAAAGGAAAAAGAAAAGGAGAACAAACCATACCCAGCGATTCAGAGCCTAAAAAAAATAAAACACTCAAGACTCATAAAGCCTCTTGAAGTCCTATTGTTGGTTTTCCAGTCTTTTCTATAGGAATAGTCTGGAAAACCAACAAGTAGGACCTGGAGATTTAATATTAAATATTTAATATTTATTATTAAAAATAACGAGTTAATATTAATATTTCATATTTTCACACTAGAGATGGAGAAAAAATTAATAACAATACATATTACAATACACATATCTGATAGAACATTCAATAATTTCACTGAACTGAAATCCAGAACCGCACAGCATTCTGTGGACTGACGAAAGACTTTAGCTGATAAATCAAAGATTGTTGGCATCAAACATCACATTCATTCCTTGGTTATCAAGCAACAAGTAGAACCACAAGTTACTTGCTGAGTAACTTGTGGTTACCTAGTAACAACCTGCTGAGTAACTTGTGGTTACCAAGCAACAACCTGCTGAGTGTTACCAAGCAACAACCTTTTGAGTAACTCGCGCAGCAGCAGTTTAAGGTTTCGCCAACGTACTTCACAACTGCTTAAAAATGAAAAATAACGGTGTGGGATTAAACCTGGATAAAACAGGAAAGGTTTCACCTCTAGTTTAGAAGTATTTCAGATATTTAAACCAAAAAACTAATAGATAATTATCTATATCGACTGATGTATGTTTTATCGTCCATTCCTATTTCACACCAATTATTAATATATTTTTTCAACAAGCTTTCTTAAGGTTTTCCTCAGCTAAAAATAATTGTCCAGTCAGCTGTTTATCTATAAATTAAGGGTTAAATTAAGATTTTTTTTATAGACACATTGGCCCATCTTAAAACACATTTCTCTTTAATGAGAAAATCACAACCATAGCAACAACAGACATGCATCTTGGGAATGTAATTCCAACCATAACCAAGTGTAAACAACATTCTTTCCCTCTGACATCCATGTTAGAAATATTAATGAACTCTTCTATTTTTAAACCAAGAAAATATTGACGCTAATTAGTTATTTTCTTACCCAGAGAGCATTTCCTAAAGGCTACAACTTAATCTGCAGTGTATGATTTTATCTGAAAATAATACAGAAATATACTGCCAGGAATTTGTTTTTAAAAATACCAATAAGATTAATCCTAGGTCAATTTTAACGGTGAGGAAAGAGCAGCAAAGCTGGTCACCTGGTCTCGTAGGCGATCGGTCTCCTCCTGGTATTCTGCCAGCTGTTTCTTCCACTGCTCCACGCTGCTGTTGGCTTCCTGCAGCGCCGCCACCAGCTTGGCGTTGCTGTCCTGCAGAGTGAAGAGTTCAGCCTCCAAGTTGAGCTCACACATGGACCTGCAGAGACGTTGCAGAAAAACACAATACAAGAGTTTTTGTTCCTTTTGGTGCCATTCTGTTGTGGAAATTCCAAGAAAACCTCTGCATTTGTTATCACATCTAGCAAATACATACATTTATTGTGTCCTTATCATGAGAAATATTTTGTAACAATTGTAATAATTATAAACTTGTGGTTACCTAGCAACAACTTTTTGAGTTGTTGCTAGGTGTCAAACATAACACATTTAATTATGTTATGTTTAACATAATTAAACACAATTAATTGTTTGAAAATACAAAAATCTGACTGTACTGTCAGACACATAACATCAATAAATTTGAAAATAAATTTAAAACAGGGCAATATTATAAAAGTGTAAATACTTTCTCACTTTTATTATTAATGCAATAAATATCCAAGATAAAAATTTTAAACCATATTGCCTAACCCTAATTTCTATAATTAAAAGCATTAGTTCTTTATAATTTTAGCCAAATTTATTCATAGCTGTTCAAAGAGCCACTTGCGGCTAATAGCAGCAGTGCAAGTAATTGATAAAACTATTGTTTTTTCCTTAAATGTACTCAAATTAAAGGTTAGTTTTCCTTAAAATACCACGTATACGATTATATTACTGCTGTAAAAGATGATTGTATTTTAATTCCAAGCCTTTACCAGGGTGCTAATAAGTTTACTGTGGCTCTAACTCAGATTATGGTTGCAATAAAACAAGATAGCAAGGTATTATGTTAATATTAAAGCACTCTGGTGATTATTTGGGTCAGTTTTAAAAGACTGGTCTTCAATGTGAACCAAAGCAGAGCAGCAGTGGAAAATTACGCCGCTGAGTGCATATATAAAAACCAACACAAGACAAGTAATGTGCTCTGCTTTATTAGGAAGTGGAAAAGATCTGGTGCGCCGGTAAAGGTCAGGATTCAGCGGGGATGTGTAATAAAGCAGGGCTTTCAGCTGAGACGATGCAGTTCAGGAAGAAATCTTTGTCTTGATGACAAAACAGCTTGGCCGTCATAAAACCATAGCAACAGGAGGGAAGAGTCTGCGTAGGCTTAAGAAAATCATAAAGTAAAATCTCTGGGATAATAGACAACAGAGACTGGCTTTCCTGTGTTCTCACATGAATGATTTAGCGATTAATAGTGACAACTATGAAGCCAATGCGCAACTTAGGTGGGCAGCAGTTAGCCACCATGTTTTATTTCACCAAGAAAAAAACCCCAAGGTGTACAAAGGCAGTATTGTCAAATAATAATAAGAATAAAATACAAAAAAGTACATTCGAGTTCAAACTTTGAGCAAATAAATGCCTAGAAATAACTACGTATGTGTAACAGGATTTTTTTTGAACAATATTATAGTTGTAAACTTTGTCAAAATTAATTTATTTTTGTTTAGTCAAAAAGTAATTTTCTCCTGACATTTATTGACATATAAGTGACATTATGTTGCCCTTGTCAGTTGGTGGTTACATTTGGACTGAAGAACAGAAGTACTAACAGAGAACAGTTGGTTTAATTAAAATAATGGCTGACAATCATTGCTATCCATGTGTGCCTAACGATCAGGCTAGCCTGCTGACGGACGAAAGTTCTCCGGATACGACCATGGAAGAATTGGAGAATGAAAACAGAGAACTCCAGCAGACTGTGGAAAATCTCAGAAGGATGATCGAGTGCTCCAAAATTGGCAGGTGTTCCAGGCATCAGGACTTGCAAGCAAAATATGACATGCTTGCAGGTCAGAATGATGCACTTTATGCTCAAATCATGTCACTTCGTGCAGAGCAAGAAATCACTGAGCTTAAACACGAAGACATGAGAGCTGAAGTGCATTGCCTGGAAGTGGCCAGACAGACTCTTAAACAAAGATTCCAGAGGCTTCGAAAGACATTAACAAAGGCACAGATGTCCATAGAGAGTCGATCCGAAGAACTGGAGAGTCTTTCAGAGGAGATAGGGCATCTCCTGAGCAGAAGGAGAGAGACTGTAAAGACATCGAGTTCCTTAGCCAACAAAACATGACTTTAAAGTGTGAAAATACTCGGCTAAGGCAAAGATTGTCTGAACAGACGAAAAAGGAGCAGGAGATCAAGACCTTAGAGACCCAGGGACCAGTTTCAGCTCTCCGAAACTTCGGTAAGAAGGTAGGTACAGTTTTCCAGACGATGTACCAGACAGGAACACTCAGGTACTGAGTACCTGAGTGGATTTTCTAATCTGTCTGGTAGTTCTGGAAAACTGGCCACCTTGCTGAAATTGGTCCCACGGAAGCAGGTCGCTCTGCTGATACTGGTTCCTGTGCCGCCCAGTGGATGTGTGGAAAAACTGTTTTCTGCTCCATGTTACACTAAACGTCCACCAGCAGTGTGCTACAGATCACTAACAGCTACTGATCTTAGGCAGGATTTTGTTCATCCAACCAAAAAAATGGATCCACAGATCTTATTCTGTTTTTATTTTAAATTGCCTTTCAAGATGACATGTCTGTTCTTGGTGTTGGATTTTATCAAATAAATTTCCCTCAAAAATGCGACTTATACTCCGGAGCGACTTATAATCCGGAAAATACAGTACATAAAATTCTAGGACAGGATCTATTTCATCACATGTTCACTTCTTACCTGAAATATGTTAAATACAACAAATATTGACTTAAATTTATGGGAGTGTTTGGTTTGGGAATTGACGGCCCCTATGTGAATCTACGAGCGCTAGAGGAGGGTGCGGTAGAGAACAGCTGGCCGGAATTAACGTTCATAAATCGGATCAACCTTGAGCTAAACATCCCTTACTCCGCGGAGCGCGAATATCTAATATCCAACTTGAAGACAACTTCATTGTGGTCGGTAACACAATGAAAACGCCGGAATAAAGTTTGTTTTGGTCTGTGGCCTCAAAAGATGGCGCCAAGCGACGTAAACGTCCCACGCAGTGACGTCAGTTAAACTCTATCGGCAAATAAGTGACATTATGTTGCCCTTTTCAGTTGGTGGTTACCGCAGCAACCAGTAACTGACAGCTCCTCCCCCTTTTTCTGTTGCCGTCGGTAACTGTGGGGGAGAAATCGCTGGACTGATGTGAACAATGACTTGATTTTTGTTCTTATTTTTCTTTACTGTTAAAATAAATATGGTGAACCTGAGTGTGTGTTGTGAAGTCGACCTAGTGGACACTGAATCCAGCAGTGTCTCCCTGTAGCAACTGTTCAAGGCAAAGTAAATATAAATGGGATGTAAATATGTTTGCAGTCACTTTCTGAACTCCAACAGAAAACAAACCCGGCTCTCAAGACACACAAACATCTCCTGCTCCTGTTGTTGTTTCGTTTTAATGTGCGTTTTCTCTCAGGATTTCTGGCTATTATTTTGTTGCTCTGAATATACAACTTCTTGTCAGATATTGGTCCAAAACAATCAGAAAGCAAGAGAGCAAACAACTAAATGCTGTCTCTTTCATGTTTTTTTCCCCCATGTAAATATTTAAAATAAAATGTAAATTAAGTTTTGTGAATTTTTAAAGTAGCTTCTCGTCATGTTTTTGAATCACGCTGTCAAAATCCCCAATGCTAACGGCTTTACTCTGGAGTGGAGCCACTTTTATGATCAGATTTTAGGCTGTAGGTTATAAAACATTTTATTCCACTCAATATTAGCATGTATTCCTTAAAAACTTAGTTGTTTTTTTTTGTTAAGCTCTGCTCATGTTTGTTTTGCCTGTGCATTTTAAGTAGATGAGGGATTTACTGAATTAAAAATTTACCCAAAAACTCTTGCTCCACAGCCTCATAAGAAACAGGCATTTATTGCACAATTTACAACATATTTTCATGATTAATTGGTAATGGCACATGGTTTTTAATAAATAATATGTTTTCCAGTTTAAATTCTCCTATACATGATCTTGGACTGAAATACTTGAGTTGTTTGTAAATATGAGCCAAGTAGAACCATCTGCATCTGAAAATCTGAAAATTGTAAATCAAGACTTAATATTTTTTTTCCAACAGATTTTGACTGCTAAGCTGTTTTGTTCTATAATAAGGTATTTTCCCACTTGCATATTCCATCTGCCTTTAGTTTTATCACAATTTATGTTTTAGATCATCAAGCATTCTTAAATGCACAAAGACAACCTGAGTTAACATGAGATGCAGGTTTTACATTATGATTTAACTAATTAAAAGGGAAAATCCCAAATTTTCTTCAGGATGTTTTGGTAGAGAGCAGTATTTATGATCTTTCAGGTCCTGAAGCAGCAGAGAAATCCCAGACCATCACTCCACCACCACCACGTCTGACTGTCAGCCGGAATTTATTTTTCTGAAACACTTCAGATTTAACAGAAATGTCCACTTTGGTTTAATCAGACCGTAGATCTTTTTGCCTACTTCATGTTGTCAATCATGTTTTATTTGTGATTTATTGTTTCTGTATGTCTGGCTGTAATAATTTAATTAATAATTTAACAAGTGGTGATCATTAGATTTTTGGGGGGCATTTTGTAATGTAAAATTGACTTTTTAGCTTTATGTCATATTATAATGTTGTTCCTTCATCAAAAACGTATCTGGAGTGTTGCTTTGATTCTTTTACGCATGTTTGAGAAATTATTTAATCTCCATGGCAACCATTCAGCTGGGCAAAATGCCTGGCTGGACCTAGCCCCGCCTTCAAGGCGACAAATTATGTAATAGAATTTCTTTTAAGTCATATATGATATATGAAGCATTTTTATAACTTTTCAATAAATATTATTTAATTTCCCTGTGGGATCAATAAAGTATCTTTAAATTAGAATTAGAATTAGAATAACACTGCCACTTTAACATGGGGTCAAGTTGGTGTGGATTTGTTTAAAATAATGCGTTTTGTAATTCTTTGTTGACGTTAAAGTTCATTTGATGATCAGAAGCATTTGTATATGAGAAACAAAAAAAATAGAAAAAAAATCTGTAAGTGTCCAAATAATTCTTTGCACCAGAGAACTTAATACATTACCTTTAAAAAAAAGACAATAACAAAACTCAAAGACTGATTTTTATTATCTGAAGTGATAGACATTTACAAACCTGAATAATTCCTGATGATTTCTACCTCTAAACCTTCCTATTGCCTGGTTTGAACGTGCCTGACATGTAGAAAAAATTTTCCGTTACCCTTCTGACAGCATCTTTTTGACCCGTTCCTTCTCAGCCGTCAGCTCCACTTCTGCGCTCCTGCTGCGAAACAGCTTTTCCTCTCCAGGCCCGTTAACTGTCAGCAGCGGCGGAGAGTGACGCTCCTCCGACAGCTCCTGCAACAGAGACACAGACAACAAAACATTAGTCTAAGAATTATTGTTTGTTTTTTAATATGTGCAAAAAAATAAAAAATACTGACAGCATGAAGCATAATGTCAAAACTTTTGTCTTACACATTCAAAGGAGTCGGTGGAAGTATGAGCTTATCAATATTCCAACTCCTAAAATTATAAACTTTACTGTTAACACAAAATATTGAGATAAAATTCTATAATCGCCCTCCCCTACTTCATATCACACTGCTTTGAGTTAGCGATCACATCAAATCCCAATAAAGTAAATTCAACTTCAGTTTGTAACGTGAAAAGGTTTTAAATGTGTAAATACTTTTGCAAGGTGCTATAAAAAAAACCCATCTTGATTAAAAACTGAAGTTTGCAAGAGTGAATTTTACCGCAGTGGAGATAATCCGGTTTAAGGTGTGATTTAGGTGCACAGATCTGACGCTATACCGGATCAGAAAAGACAGAAGTGAGCTTAGTCTGCTGGAGCTGCACATGTCCCATCTGGGCTCCTGTAGAAAAGCCCTGAGCAGAACAAGCAGCCATGTGTGCAGCCCAGCTGTTCGTCTCCATGCAGCCTCGAAGGTCTGATTGGACTCAACAGGAAATTACTGATGAGCTGATTCTTGTACCATAGCTTCATCTGGTGTTTATGAGTGATTAAAAATTATGTATGTAAAAAAAAACAAGCAAATATGTAGCGCTGCAGTTTGAGAGTCTGCTGATAAGTTAAATTTGAAGCAAATCAGCAGCAGTCATGGACAACAAGAGTGAGCCAAGTCCTAAAACAGTGCTGGTAAAAGTTCAGGTCATTCAAGGAGCTGCTTGTTTTATCAGGTGGAATCGGTACGGAGCATAAAACTGCAATTAATTTCAACAACTGTTTTAATTTTTTATGGTTTTTATCTAAACCCCCAGGGTCGCCATTATGTATTCAGGCCTAAATACTTATACACACACACACACACACACACACCAGTGATATTTGATTAATGTCCCGTTGCAATCTGTGGAGAGACGACACACTTTGACTCTGATGCTGAACATCTTCGATTTTATGATCACTGGATGTTTGGTGGCAGGTGACATTTTTAAACATTCTCAACTATGATGACAATTTAATACGCAAGCTGCTTTTTCTGCACTGCTTAGGATTCATCGCCAGACGAGGCAAAAACTAAACATTTTGGCTACAATAAATATAAGTATGTCAAAGCGTGTCATTAAAATTTGAGGTGCAACTAATGATTATTTAAGTAATCGATTAAGTTATTAATTATTCCAACCATTAATTGAATAAAAACTCTGGTACATTCTGCAAATTTTCCATTTAACAACTAAAGCTTATCCTATTCAATATTAAAAATACAAATAGTTCAATTCCTGTTTTTTTTTTTTAAATGCTTTATTATTTCAATTATTTCAATAATTGACTCATTCCTCTTCATACAATTTATTGTTTCAGAACTAGAATCAATAAATGGATAACTGTGTGATCTATTACTAACTACATTCAACTGGAATTTAAGCATAATTGAATTGAGTTGACTTATGATGACATGTTGTGAATTAGTTATTTAAATAAACTGAATAAAATTTAAATATTCGAATGTCAACCTGCTGAAAATCTTTGGAGTAAAAGTTTGGTCATCGCCATGAAACCAACACATTTACATGAACCTGAATTAATTTTACCAAAAAGCTACAAAATATCAAATATCCAATAACTAATAACTAATTATTTTCAACTTATGAGGACTCCAATTGAAGTTGTTTGTTGTGCGTTTATTCCACACAGGAAACCCCAAATTAATATGATATTAGTGTAAACTTCAGACCAGAACTATATTACGAAATCTAAGATGATAAATTAGGTAGTTTCGCTTTCTTGCATAAAAACTTCAACTTGAACTCTTAATGATGCAACCCTGCAGTGCAGAATAAGCCTTTATTATTCATATGAGCGAGCGTGGCTGCACTCCCCTGAGGACGAAAGTTGATTATCTTTTAGCTCAGCAGCTTTCTGTTTATTTTTTCCTCTGTGGATGGATGTGGAGTTAAAACACATAGCTGAGTCCTGTGGATAATCTGAGTCCCAAGAGGAGGAAAACACGACTTTGGTCCAACAGTTCAGTTGCATGCCACCATAAATAATCCATGCAGCAGATCAACTTCGAGTCATTAAGGATTTAAAATACTTGCGTCAAGTATAGATGCTCTGTGAGAGACTGAGATAAAAATAATCAGCTGTAAAGAAACACATCTGTGTTCCTGTGTGTATGATCTAAAGACTGTTCATGTTTAAATAATTTATACGGATACACTTAAATCCTGTATTGCTGTTATTACTTCTCCATCTCACTGGCTGACTGCAGCTAACTTTTCTCTGAAGTCAACTCTGATCAGCATAAAGATGAAATATTAAGCCTGATAGGCCATGCAACATTTACGCTACCATCCGACTGAATCTCTAAGATCTCGTCTTTTTACTGCTCTTCGATTGTTGTGTGATGTGTGGCCGTTACGCACCTGCGAGAGCTGAGACGGATGAACGTATCCCAAGGCGCAGCAGGGGGGAGAAAACACAAGAAAGAAACATGGATTAGATCAAAAATAATCATAACAAGCATTTTAAGAAAACAGTGATCTGTTTGGTTCTGAACATAAATTTAGAGTTATGCTCCACTCTCCTCGTTTTGACTGATGCAGGATAAGAGCCTAAAGTCGGTTATGGACAAAAAAGGCAGAAATAATGCCAAACTAATTCCAGTTTTCTATCCCTACCATCAAGGTAAAAATATACATAATGCATATCTAATGTCTAATAATTTGTTGCCCCATCATTTGCTGTCAAATAGGATTCAGTGCACTGAGGTTTGGACTCTAGTAGAACCGTAAAGGTGTGAAATCTGGTACCAAAATGTTGGCAGATGAGTCAACATCTTGACTGAGGGATCATTTGTTTGTAAACACTGTGAATCCGCGCACAATCTGACTGCAGAAAAACCCAGCCTGCTTTTAAATTCTCACCGGTTACCATGGTTACCTTCATTTATCGTGCTGTTTTAATATTAGCTGGCAGGTTGTCATCGTACTCCAACTGTTTATCACAGCGTGATAAAGTAAGTTATGCTACCAAAAAGAATATTAGTGAATGAAATGCGTTTTAAGCATGAAATGCAGGTGAATCGATGAATAACTGGAGAAAATGGCCCAAACGTCAGACATTATTTACTAAGTGATATTAATGTATATTAATATTAAATAGTTTAAATAATGTATTTATGCCTGTCTTCTGAAGGCGACATGTGCAGAAGTGCAACCAAGCATGCTTAACAACTCTGAGTTTCTCATAAATCCTTTATTGTTACTTGCTAAATATCATATTCATTGTTCCAGGTAGGGAAAGACATGCCTTGCTGCATTTTACAATGAAGTTAAGTTTTATATCCGGATTATCAAAGACAAAAAATAGCTATTAAAACAATTGAAATCTTTACTGCTTTGAGTGTACTGTTGGGAACCGAAGCCCCTTAGCTTTTTCTTGAATACTATATATTTGTATTTATCTGTATTGGTTTTTCTTGAGGCATTACAAATGTTTCACTCTGTTGTTATACAGTGTACATTGCACAGAGAAATTAATTTGTAGTTTTAGGTGTGACCCAGACAGCAAGTGCAATGGCGGAAAATAATTTCTTTTTAGCAAAAATAGAAGTTTTACAGAAGAGAGAAAGCTGGAGAAAGAAAAGAAGCAGCTTCAAAAGATGGTGGAAAACTTGAGGAAGAAAATTGAGCGTCTCACTGGTCGCCAAAACAACAATACAAGGAGCTGGCAAGAAGAAAATGAGATCCTTGTAAATGAAAATTAACATTATAAAAACCAGATTAGGTTTCTCAATTTCGATTTGGAGAGCTCACAGCTGACTGTTGTTTCCGTAAAGAGCTTGTTGAAATTTGGTGAATCTGGAAATTGAAAACGTCCCTTGTGAGCGACTGACAGCCAGAAAAATCCCTGTCATATACCCTCAGAGCATCAGTCAGGTTTTTTATGTTTTCCATGATATGGTGCAATTTTTTGGCCTGTGATGTCCAGAGACCTGATGATCATCCTCATCTGAACTTGGATGGCGAGCCCCAGCCCAAAGAACCAAGAGAACCGGTAGACAGTGACCTAACTGGTCACTGGCTGTGAAGCAGTGAACTGACAGACACATTGGAAAGACTGTAATTTGTTTTATTTTATTTTCTGTTAAAAAGAGCGCAATTTTAATGTATTTATAAATTTGGATCCACAATTGTTATTATATTAAATTCTATTCTTTCTTATAAACACTGTGTACTCTCTGTTGTTACTCACACAGAGAGTACACAGTGCTCTCTGATCCGGCCTTGAATTTAGAGTCTTCTGATCCGGCCCAACTTTCTCTGTAATTGTATAGAATTAGAAATAGTATTAGTCGATGAAGTAAATTAATTTATCTGCCATTTATTATTATCAGGTGAATTTAAAGTAACCTTTCTTGTGGGTTACAAAGGTCTACAATTCAGCGATTGAAAACCGATTATGATGCCATGGTGAGATCAAATGTGCTCCTTGAACGGACACATAACGCAATAAGAGAAAACGCAGAGGCCCTCATTGAGAGAGATGTCAGAAGAACTGGAAAGGGTTGAAGCAGAGAATGATAAGCTCTGTCAAGAAATCTTTGCTTTGAAGCTAAAACTTCAAAGCATTTATTCCAGGGTGGCAGCAAAATCCGAGGATGTCCCTCCAAGTGAAGAGACCCCCAAAAAGATCCCAAAAGGGACCCCAGAAGAAAACCCAGAAGAGACCATGGGACCAACAATGATCCAAAGAGTCGGGCATGTTTTTGTGAACATGTATGAATCAGGAACGCTAAGATACTGGTTGCCACCTTGAATTGGGGGGACTACATTGAATACATTTAGGGTCCAGACGGTTCGCTGAGTTTTGACTTTGTCTTTTGTGACGATGTTTAGTGTTTCCAAGGCGCTATTCTCCTTCTGTCTTCCGCTCGGCTTTGGGCTTGGATATGTGGTGACAACAGGAATGCAGAAAGTCTTTGACCACTACTTTCCTGGAAAGGATTCGGATGGAAGTAGCTCTGGGAACAAATTTTCCTCCAGTCCCACAGAACAAACTGAGGAGGTTTGCTTCTAATGAGTAATGGATATCTGTGGAACCACAGACTTTGACTCAACTGAGACATTACAGGACAGTACCGAGGACGAGCGTACCGTCTTTGAACAAGCTGACCCGACTGGGGAAGTTTGTCCTTTAAGTCAGACAGTTGACAGTCAAAGCAATGTCACTGATTTTAGAGACACAACGGTACAAGAAGATCTTAGATGTAAGAGGACAGTCGTGGGGAATGATTTTTCAATCTCTCCCAAAGAAAAAACTGACCCGGCTAAGGAAGATCTGTCTAAGGCTGACCTCACAGCTAAAGGTGTTGCTGAAGTTTTGGCTTCATCAATTTCATCTCTGGCTTTGCCAGAGAAGTCGTCACTAAAAGGCACATATACTGGTGACTTTGAATTACCGAGTTCCCCAGATGGGGAACGTGTCTCAGAGGGAAACAAAGTCGTCAGAGATGTCACAGCAATTGGTCTGTCAAAAAATAATCTCTAAATTGTAAAGTTTCTGTTGTTTTTGAACTTAAATGTTCCCTGAATGGGGAAGCTCAATTAACAGAGAGAAACATCTCCGAAACCCCAACCAGCCGTGCGTTTGTCAACGGTACCCATATAGCCATGGGTACGGTGGGTATATGGCCCCAAATCACTTCAACATTAACATAGCACAATTACAAATTACAAAAACACAACAACACTAACAAAGCATAATTACAAATTCAAAAGTACAACATTAACAAAGCACTACAACATTAACAAAACGGAAATGGTATGTCCCAGTTGGAGTCCTGAGAGATCACTGATTGGACAACAGTGCTTTTGAACTGGGAGTTATTGCCTGAGCGGGTCGGCCCGTTGTTGCGATACGTTATAGCGTCCACCATATTGAAAGTGGCTTATCTGTCAGCAAGTTAATACAAATAAATGGACTGAACTTCTTAAAGCGCCGTACTGCAAAGTATTTTAAGTTAATGAATGCCACTAACACAATCTCTCACACACTGTTCTATATAGGAATGAAAATAAAAAACAAACTAAGAACAACATTTTGAACTTTTTGATGTGATTACTTAATTGATTTGGGGCACAGTAATTACATTTGATACAGCTGATTATGAGCAATCGTTTTTTATTGATGAACACACACACCCTTACACCTTTACAATGATGTATTCATGAACATATTAACACAATTCCATAATTCCATGTGCATTTGCTATTTCAAGATATGAATAAAGAAACATAACTTCATTTAAATTTTTAGGCATTTTGTTGTAAAGACAAACTTTGATAATAGTTGTCAAACTTTAGCTACATATTTTTACTTTTAAAAAATATTTATTACAATGTAATATGTCAACTGTGGTATAGACAGCAGTGTGAACAAAATCTAACAGACTAAATTATTTTTAATTTCTGTACATAATACCCTAATACTTCAAATTGAGATATTTCACTTAAACTACACAAAAAGTGAAAGAAAAAAAAGTGCACAGTACATTACAAATTTATTGATATTATACTGGCAACACAGAGCACAGGCAGCGGTTCAGTCTGCTGGTCAAGCTGGGAGCAGTTCGGTGGCTGGGCCTTCTGAGACATCTGGCTAGCCACAGGTTAAAGCTTATGATAAAAATGATCTAACAGTGTAATAGAAAATATATCTCTGATTCATTCACATATCGGGGCATTGACTTAGCATCTGAACACAGACATTGTAGAGATGAGCTGCGGAACAGAAGTCTAAAGACAAACAGCTCCAGCTCTGATCTCTATGGACCGGTCCTGATGAAATCCCCCGGTTTGGTCTCTGTGCTGCTCTCTGGATTAATAATTGATTTAATCTACATAAATTTTGAAAAACATCTTACAGACAACTGACGTACCTTAAAGTAACCATGTTAGATCACAAACAGCAACTTGTCTTGCAAACTTCTGGGTAACCATGGCAACAATAAACAAACACCTGTTACAGGTTTCTCATTGCCTCTCCCTCTTTAGAAAAACAACACAGTATACAAAAAAGTTAGTTAAGCTAAGAAAATAATAACTGGGCCAATTTACTTACAAAGGAAATATTTCTTGGTTGTTTCGAAGTTTGTTTCACAACGGAAAGGCAGCGTATTGGCCACAAAGTCAAGAAATTCTGCTCGTAAATTTACGTTATTATTATCTGTAATTCCTACCTGTGAAAGGTAAAGGCAGTGGGTCCACTTTGTACTGTAAAACCGTTGAAACTAGTCCATGCAGCATGTTGTCTCCACTGCCACTTTCAAGATGACGGTGACGTAAGGAGGACTCAGCGTATTCATGCCTATTGTCCAATCAGCAATTTCTCAGGTCTCCACCTGAGACATAACCTTCCCGTTTTGTTAATGTTGCGTTTTTGAATTTGTATTTGTGCTTCGTTAATGTTGTTGTGTTTTTGAATTTGTTGAAGTTGTTTGCACCTCAGGGCCACCGTATGTGGGGGACCTTATGGAGCTGCTGCCTTAATTTGGATTAAACAGAATTGCAAATAACTGACATTCATTTCAACTGTATTTTTTTTTATTTTTTTTCTAAGATTCTACAGTAAGGGGTTTACGTAGCATTTCACTATTATATTTTCCCATAACATCTAATTACCCCAGTAATATTTTTACATTTCCTGTCAACATAACATCTTTTAATACAAAAATACGGTGGACCACTAATGAACTGGCGGTGGACTGCCTCAGCGCCCCGACAACCGGGCTTAGCAAATTTTCTGGGGGAAACTCTGTACTTCGTATGTCAAATTTAACCTACACTATTATACTGATGATATTCCTGATAGTTTAACATTTAAACAACTTCCAGAGAGCTTTTATCACAACGTCTCAGCAGCGCTGTTTATCTTAACTACATCCACACTCTTTACTTATTTATCCCAGCACTGGTCCTCCCAGCCCCCAGCTTTATAAAGTTCCTGTGTTTCATCGAGACCCTTTTATTTATTTATTGATGCATCCACTCAGACCTCCCTTCATTCACCTATCCCACCAACTAAACAGCAAACCTGCGCTCACTCTCACGCAGTTTCAACTCCTTTAGGTTGCTTTTTAAACCTTTACAGTCGGAGGTTTAAAATATTGATGTGCTGTTTTTTTCTTCCTTCTCCTTCTCCCTCTGCATAGATTCAAACATACAACAGACATACTAGTTGTAGCATTTCATAGGAGGGAGATTAAGATGTTTGTTTACGTTCACTTTTTTTTTAGCCTGTTTCTGTCTCCAAACACGTCAGAGTTTGGAGACGACGCCATAAATACAGTAAGAGTGATCATTGCTGCTATATTGAACCTCAAACTGGAGCTCATTTGTCTTTTCCCCGAGAGTTAAATTTAAATTTACGCACATGTAGCCGTAGTAACTGACCAACTGCCAGTTACTGCGGTTGCTATGGAAACCACCAACTGCCAAGAGAAGCCCAACAAAACTTAATGTACGGAGAAGCAACTAAATTTAAAGAGTACATAAAGAGATTCTGACTAACTTCACATTATAATATTGTTGAAATAAAACCCTGCTACACATGGAATAGTTATAGTGAGAAATTATACAAAAATTTAGCGTTTTACTTTCATCTGCTTTCCAACAGTGCTTAAAAAAAACATATAGACAAAAAATACCAGTGCTCTTTTAATTTACCTCAATAAAACCAGAATACACAACATTTATTAAAACGTCCCAGTAAATACGACAGCTCTCCAAAGATCTAATTACTGTCTCTCCACTGGTGATTTCAGAGGTACCGTTTGTAATTTTTCAGTCTCATCTCACTGACTCCTCCATCTCATGTTTGAGCTGTGTAAATACAGTAGAAAGCTGGAGCTTTACTGCAGGCAGATCCCCTGCTGCCGCTCGCGTATCAGAGGCGAAACATGTACTCTGCGAAGCCCGCGGCTCCAAAGAGTCGGTTCTGCAACGCGGTGGAGCCTCGCACTGACCATGGATGCTACTGAGCAGAGCCGTTTCTTCGCTACCTTCAGCTTCTCTCCAATTATTTTGATTAATATTACTCTACTCTTATTTCTTCACTGAGTCTGAACACGTGAGGAAAAATTGAAGTAGACATCAATATTTCTTCTTAAAATAATGAATATTTAATGGGGTGCTCTGATTTTTTTCTTTAATAAAATGAGAGAAAACTGACTTCAAACCTGAGAAAAAGAGGCAAATATAACAAACTGTAATTTAGGGGTAGAGTCGGTATTAAAGCTTCATCGCAATATTTTTAAGATGATTTTAGCTGATATGTTATTAGCTTATCTAATTGAGTCAAATTTCTTATTTTCTTGTTTTGTTGCTGTGTTTGTAATTTTGTTTGTTTTTATCAAGATAGGTCAAATATTGCTGGATGATATATGGCATAATGTTGTTGTTGTGAGACCATTTTCCAGTAATACAATGGTAATAATGTCATATTAATGCAAGAACACATTTTCAAAGATGAATAAACTTTAAATTATAAAGAACATTTGACACTGGAACTGGAAAACATTTTAAATATCCAAAATAAATAAACAAAACAATAAATAAAATGAATTATAATGTCTCTGTAAACAAAACTGTACTTCAAAAAAGAGCTTGTTGAGACCAAAGCACCAGACTGAAGACTTTTGTCATCAAGTTTTTGGTAGAAAGAGAGAAGAGAAAAAACAATACATCACGCAAATGAAAATTATTGAACTTGTTTAAATTTATAATGCGATTAATTGATTTATTGCTTGTTGCAACAGGCTTACTGTCTTGTAAATGAGACAACCTGTATAAATGAAGGTCAAATTAAAAAAATTGCTGTGTTATAGTGATAACAATAAAAGTGTCAATAATAATTATTTATTGCTTGTTTTTGTAACTGTATAGCTGTGGCAAATAATGCTCTTTTTAATTAATTATTAATTTATTAAATGAGTTTCAACAACATTTAATTTTCCTGTTGGGATCAATAAAGCATTTTTGATTGAATTTTAGAAACACACTCATGTGTTATACACTTCGTTAGGACACCAGTCACATAAAGAAGTGAGATCTATATCACTAAACTGCTGACAGTAACTGTATTTAGTCACATTTTCAAATGTATCAATATATATCGATAAACATTCATTAAACAAACAGTGGAGAAAATACAAAATCTAACAAAACTGGCAATATGGACAGTTTTGAGTTTTAAACAACATTAATTGGATGATAAATCAAAATTCCTATCACGATACGAAGTTTCTCACAATAAATGATAAACAATACAATAAATATCCACTCCTACTATAAATTATAGGAGATGTCAAAAATATTAAACTACTTCCAAGTGCTTGTAGGAAAGTATTAAACTGATTTTACACAATTGTAATTGTTTATAAAACTTGTAAAGTTTTACAACGACGGTGAAGCAGATATTGATGTGTTCCAGAAACTGCTTCAATCATGTTTCAATCTTCAGCTTTTATTCAGTTTTTTTTCCACTCAATAAAGTATTATAGAACTTTATTTTAGTGTATTAATTAAGACAGAAAACAATCTCCAGTCGGTTCTTTCCTACATCGTCTCCTCAGCAGGAGACGGTTCATGTAAGATGAGTTTTCACAGCTGGGATTCCTCTGGAGTGGCATTTAGATAAAGAATGTGACATTATTTTGTTTACATCACAGCAGGAACAGTTGAAAATAACCCAATCCAACTCATAACAGCGACTGTTGTTTTGGTGCTGCCAACAACAGAACCCTGGTCAAAAGAAAGAGGGAAATTATTTCAGTTCATTAGAGGTTCTACTTGTATTTTTACTGCATTTTTCTCTGTGCTGCAGTTTGATTCAGGTCTGAACTTTGATTGGGTTTTTGTCATGCCACGACTCCTCAGTCAATCCTCTGAAAACCTGTTGCAATACTTGAGATCTGAACAAAGAAGATAAGAAGCTGCAAGTTCAAAGAACCTTTAAAGACCTTCAGAAATATTCGAATGACACCGATCAAAACCAGCTTGATAGCAAAATATTAGGAAATAAGGGATGACTGAAGTGTTTTGCATAATAGAGAAGACAGGAAAACAATCTAAGGGTCCAGTGAGTGCAAAAAGAAATAATAATTTCTATCTCAATGCTTGACAGCTGGAATGAAATGCTTGTACCAACATGCTGGGGAGAGTTTTAGCCAACAGCACGGCAGATTGTAGCAAAACATCTCCACTTTAGTCTCAATATGGTGGGTTTGTTCAAGGCCTGTTTGAGTTTCTCACGAAGGAAAATAAATATTTATATTTGTCATGGTTTTTACACAAAAATGCAAAACCAAAAGCTATAAGAGGATCTATTTTCTTCTTTTTGGTCTGCAACATTACCATAACATTAGAAATTAAGTATTAACGTTGCTTAACTTATGTGATTTCAGTCAAAAGAAATGATGGGAATTTAACATAAAAGCCACAAAATACTTTAAATTACATACAGTAACATTGTAAGCATGTCTCAGCATAAGCTGATACCATTCATCTAAGTTTTTTTCAGGAAGGATTGAAATGATTAAATAATGCACAAGAGCCAAATTTTGCAGCTAAATCCTGAGGTTTAATAGGATTTGACATTTTGGTGGTTATTTTAAATGTAAATTTTTACTGTCTAACTGTAAAAACAACATACATATTCTGTCTTTTTCCAAATCTGATGTCGCAAACTTTATTTTTACAGGTTAGAAGGAATAAGTCCAAGTTTAACTTTTGTTTTTCTGCCACTAAACCTCAGAAAGTCTGATATTACAGTAAATGTGTGTGTGTGTGTGTGTGTGTGGGGGGGTGCGTGTGTGTGTGTGTGTGTGTGTGTGTGTGTTTGATTAGGAAATAAGTAGAAAGATTGAACCAAAATAAAACGTATAAGTTGAATTTGAGCCAATTTGACCTCAAAAGCAGGGGCAAACATTGAAAAATGTTTAATTTTCATTGTGTAAATGCACAAAACAGCAGCAAATAACTTTAATGCACATTTTTGAGTTTAACAAAAGATCAATTAGGGCCATAAACTTTGATGCATGGATCAGGATAATCATGTAATTCCTTCATATAATGAACCTGCACCATTTTTTTCCCCTCAATGTGTCACAATCTTTAGAGAAAGTAATCAATAAAACTGGAATCAGCACGACCAACCACACAGTTAAATGGAAAAACCATCTCTAGTAAAAATAGCTTCATTCATAACAGTTTTATCTTCCAGCACCAGGACCCTGCTTATGCTACAATGTGACCCAGATGGCACAAACTTTATTATTAGTAGCAACAGCAATCTATTGCATCGCTCCGTGCTCATATTAGATTAAGTCATCAGTAATATTGATTGAGGCCGGGCTTATTCTCCAGGAAACCCATTTCGAGCAGTCCGCACAGATCCATCATCTGGGCCGTTAATGTGGAAACTTTATCTGTTTCTCATTGTGTTTAAATGCAACGTCAATAAAAGTGTTATATCCTATTCTTTAACGTGATAGAGCATCTCAGATGAAAACTCAGCAAGAAAACGTTTTGACCTTGAACCTGCTAAGCTTTCATTTATTCCTCTGCAGCTCATTTCTGCAACAGCGCCCCAGGAAAAGCACCAGCTTAGTTTAAAACAATTATTACCACGCAGTGGCCATTAAATGTCACACACTGTGATAAAATATTGCTCCATTTCTGCTCTGGCTGTCTCAAGCAGCTGACCTTATCGGTATTGATGCTTCGAGTGTCGCTGCATCCAGGAGAGTTTTCTCTCAGCCGGGCTAAATAAATAGCAGAGACAAACCATCAGCGGTTATCTGAGCGTTTCAGAGCTGAGGTCGCTGCTGGCAGCTTGACTCTGCAGTCTCACAAACCTGCTGAGTGGCTCTTTGTTAAGACTTACACACAGCGCTCAAACCGCAGCACAAAAACAAACAAACACTCGTCTGTTTTGGATCCATGTTGAGACTCCAAGGAGACACACTCATACTTGGCAGAGGAAGCTAATAAACAATCACAGCAACGCTGCGATTTCAAAACCTTTTTATGTGAAATTTATCTCTACAATTTTGCAGAATGAATTCCTGCCCTCCTGACGTTTCTAAGAAATGTGTTTTATTCTGCTGCAGAAAATCATCTTTCTGTTTCTTATTATCACTTGTGGGGTAACACTTTATGCAAAGGGGTGTGCATAAGACAGACATTACACTGCCTAGAACATGAAGGAGCCTTCATGAATGTTTAGTACCGTTGTTATGAAGTCAAACATTCAATCTCCTTCATGCTTATGACAGTGTTATTTGGTAAATAATGACACTTTTAATGCAAAGTTGCACTAAAAGCCCATTAAAAGTGTCAACTTTGCCTTAAAAGTGTCATTTACTGAATGACACTCCATAAAACAGTCAAACATTCAATCTCCTTCATGATTATGACAGTGTCATGTCAGTCTTATTCATCCATCCATTTTCTAACACCCTTGTCCCTAGTGGAGTCAGGGGTGCTGGTGCCTATCTCCAGTGAGATATTTGGGGCGAGAGGCGGGGCCATCCTGTACAGGTCTCCAGTCTGTCACAGGGCAACACAGAGACAGACAGGACAAACAACCATGCCTAGGGAGAATTTAGAAAGACCAATTAACCTGACAGTCATGTTTTTGGACTGTGGGAGGAAGCCGGAGTACCCGGAGAGAATCCATGCATGCACAGGAAGAACATGCAAACTCCATTACTGAAAGAGCCTGGGCCGGGAATCGAACCCAGGACCTTCTTCCTGCAAGGCAACAGTGCTACCAACTGCTCCACTGTGCAGCCCTTCAGTCTTATTCAAATCCCTTTAAATAAAGTGTTACCCATTGTGGAGGTGGAATGATTTTGAAGAAAATGTTTCTGTCTTCACTTGAACGTCATCAAGTTTACTAAGAAACCAGCAGCGTTGACAGGATGAAAGTTGCCTGTTGCTCCTGCAGTAGCAGCCAGATTCCTTTCAATTATAGATGAGTCGGCTCCCTCTTTAACCTCCGTCCACCTGATCCCTCATTCTTCTTTCTTGAGTTGCAGTCATTACTGCCCGTCAGCACACCTTCAGTGCTGACATTTTTTACTGCCAACGATCTCCATTTGTAATGCATGAAATCTTTTAATGGAGTTAACCGATGAGGGAATAATGGCGCAACCAGACGGGGATTTATCTAATCCCTGGTGGGTTTGTGTGAGTTTCAAATAGAAATAAATGTGCTGGATGTTACCACTCTGCTGCCATGACGACCCCGAGGTCAGAAAGACAGGACTGGATTAAGAGAGCAAAAAGACGGATGGATGGATGGATGGATGAACACATGGATGGATGGATGAACACATGGATGGATGGATGGATGGATGAACACATGGATGGATGGATGGATGGATGGATGAACACATGGATGGATGGATGGATGGATGGATGGATGGATGGATGAACACATGGATGGATGAATGTCATCTGAATCATTGATTTCATTAGTAGCTTAATAAATTAATCAATAGTCTAATGAAACCCCAGAATCCCAGCTGTCTTTTGTCACATTTCACTTTAAAACG